>OU015770.1:5168226-5191141 GCA_907173295.1 Fagus sylvatica | reverse complement strand
TAAAATGAAATATTTTATGAGGATACTGACTATTTTGAAATATGGGGCAAAGTTTGAGGATTAAGATAATACATTTAAAAGAATAGTGGCCATTTTGAAACATGAGCATGGGCGGATTCAGAAAATTAATTCTGCGTGAACACCTTTTAATTTCAAACAAAACTACAAATCAACCACAAAGAATCAACTAATAAAATAAAATTAACCAAGATAAAATCAAGAGTGCCTGGTCGACTGCCCAAAGAAATAAAAACATTTGAGTAACTAAGTTTGATAATTTCAAACTTCATATTAGAGAGAGAGAGAGAGAGAGAGAGAGAGAATAAAAATTACTCGATCAACATGGAGGGAGCATGAGGGCTAAGACTCGAGAGTAAGGATTAGGCGATAGCGTGAGGCTGTGGGTTAATTATTGATATTGTTGTGATTTTGGTCTAATTTTTTATGATATTATTTGGGTTTTTTTATTGTTACTTAGGCTTCTTTTTTTTCTTAATTTTTTAGTGGGTATACTTCTATATATATATATATATATAAGTGGGTAATACTGTACTTGAGGTCATTTCGATTTAGTAAGGAAATGAAACATTTCGATACCGATTAATGATGTACTATTTTGAGATTACCACTATATAAATATATTATTGATTAGAATGTTATAAAATTGTAAGTGATATTATTTAAGATGACATTCCAATATATATTAGTTATTAAATGAAGTGAGGAACTAATATATTAGTTATTCAATTAATTAAAGAATAGAAAAAACAAAAGGACATCCTATCAAAAAAGATAAAAGATACTTAAAAAAGTAAAATGCAAAATGTAAAAAGTGAAATGAGTGGGGGAGGGGGATCCACGTGATTGGAGAATAATGAAAGGTTGGTGGGTAGTTGGCTGATAAAAAAAGGTTAGTCTAGTCCCACAAATGAATAGAAGAAAGATGACACTTGAAGAAGAAAAACCATAAGAAGATGAAGAGAAGAAGCAACAGCAAGAGGCCAAGACGAAGAGACAAGAAAGAGAAAACAGAGTAAGAGTTTTGCAAAATATTGAGAATCTGAGAGAATATATATACTTAGGTAATGTATTTTTTTCAAAATTGAGGGTGAGCACGCGCCCACCCTGGTCACAAGTTAGATTCGCCTCTAAACATGAGATAATGGTTAAGGACTAAATGTGTAATTAAACCTAAATAAATATACGAGAATTTCAGCATATCCCAAATCAAAATTCACCTTGTTAGGCTGAGATTTCAACTCTCTTAAATAGTTTAGTATAGCCGCGTGACTGATATAAATTAAAGAAAGAAGAAAAATCAATGTTACGTTTTTTTGTTTTTTCTATTTATTTAAGGAATGATTTAGGCTCAAGCTGGTGAATATAGGGTAAGGGAAGTCATTCCCATTATATAGTTTACTTTTCTAGAGCCGTAGATAAGAAGAAATTGGAAGACTAAATATCACCAAAGATTGACAATTTTATTTTATTTTGATAATTCGATATTACAATACTGAGGGAGGGGAGATTCGAAATAATAGAAAGCAATGTCACTGAGTTACATAAAGATAAACAAACTATAAAATACTTAAATTGTATTGATAGAAACCCATTGTATTGAGTTCGACAATTTTTTAGATCTAACTTAAATTGATGGACCATGCTAATATTATAAAATACTTAACTCGAGTGCAAAATCTACTAAGAAAAAAAAAAAAAAAAAGAGTTCAAACCAAATATATTTATTATAAATGGGTTTAAACTAAATATTAGGTTAATCAAATTAAGCATCTCGTAATTTACATTGTCTGGGTTTAAGTTCTGTATTTGTTTGGGATAAACACTATTATTAGTAGTTGGATTGCATCCAAATTTATTGTCCACTACGGCCAGATTTAATCTGGACGTATCCAGAATACCAGATACTAGACATGGTTTATCCAATTTATAAGGTGTGAAAGGAATAGGATATTGTTTAAGATGAAGTGAAGAAGATGCAACAATTAATCGCACAAAGGGAAACACATAATTAAATAAAAAAAATAGGATACATGACTATTAAGATATCTAATTTAAAAGGGTAACAAAATTGGTAACAAACCTTGTCATTGGCCACACACAACAACAACAATAACAAAAAAAATTGAATACATGTTTTTAATCATATAACTTATTTAATAAGTCATGTGATTTATTTAAATAATACACAATAACTTTATGAATCATCACATAATGGGTTGAAATAGATTCTTCCAAATTGGTTTAGAGATAAACTTTGTCCGTTTCATTTTAATAAAAATGTTAGCATAACACAAAACATTTTTATTTTTATTTTTTTGGAGGGGGGAATCCCAAAAAGAAAAAACTTATAGTTTTATCCATGTGACACTTCAAACCTCACACTTTCAAATATGTCATTTCAAATCCAAGACTTTTATTATTATACCAAACACATAAAAGTTATGAAACGCTGAAGACTGTAGGTGGGGTTTTGTTTGGTACAATAATAAAAATATAGGGTTTAAAATATAACATTTAAAGTTTGAAGTGTCACAAGGAAAAATAAAAATAAAAACATTTTGTCATAATGCATTCTACCAAAATAGGGTTACCACTTACCAGACACAATCCGGAAGATCTAAAATTTATTTATATTATCCTTTTGTCTATAATTCATATATTCAAATGAATTGTGTTAGCCAAAACAAAAATAAAAAATTGTGTTAGGAAATGAGAAATTTAACCCATATCTATGGGATACAAACGACTGAAATGGGATTGGAATATTTGTGGGGGTGAATCAAATGGATCTATGATATTACTTTAAGCAATGAAGAAAATCCTTCGAATGAAAAAACCATTATTGGGATGAAACAGTTATATAGAGTAAACTTACAAAACCTTTGTTAAGCCTAAACCTATGAATCTTGGCAAACTCTTAGTTTACCTTCCTACCGCAACAGTCCCAGAACCTCTAAAATCCCCTTTGTAGTAACCTCTGCAAACTCTCAACTTACCTTCCAACTTTAATACCCATGTTTCAGACCTGGGAATGGAAAAGTATGGACTTATAAGATCTTATTTTGCATTTATTCGTCTTTTCTATCTATCAATATAATGCGGTTTTATAAATTAACAATTTGGGAGCATTGTTGTTCGAGTAATACTTACTCATCAAAGTTTAATTCTTAATAAAAGGAAAAGCTTTTAGCCTAAAGTGGGTTTAAATATTGTCTTCCTTCAACCCCAACAATCCCACCCACAGATTTAGTTGTGGAGGGTTGGTCACCAACATGTGAGCTTACCTAGAGAAAGACAAAACAATTAACTAGTTGTAGTAAAATAATTATTATGAAAACATCTAATTCTATTAGATTTTGTTTACTTTAAAATGTATAATCTAGTAATTCCAAACCCCCCAACCCCCATAATAATAATTAAAAAATAAAAAATAAGCTACTCGAATTCAATTGGAGCACCTTGCAAGTTGCAACAACATGAATTATGCAATGTTTCAATTTTGAGAAATGCGACTTACCAATGATTGATATATAAATAGTTCTAAATTCTGGAAGATTTGTTGAGAATATAATGCATCAGTCTGGTGATGATATGGTTATTCATGATTGGATGCACAATGGTCACCGCACCGACTCCTGCTTGTGTAGCTTATCATATATTTCTGAAAGGAGGCTTCAATCAATTGACCATTGCTATTTAATTAGAGATGCGTCACGCAAAACCAGCACGCCTAACAGCACAGGAGATGAGAATAACACGTTTCTCAGTCCACCTTGTCAATTTTTATCGTAATGGAATAACACACAAGGTTTGCGGCCACATGCTTCCATGGGTTTAGCTCACTTTAGCATGTGTCTTTACTCTCTAGGCACTGTTCTATTTCTTAATGAGAGATTCGCTTCAGAAATTGCAGGTCCACTCTTAGCCTTAGGAATACTGTTTACTAGGGATGACCGCCTGAATATATAACAAGGTTAGTAGTTTAATATGCATCTTAACTCGATTTTATATATATATATATATATAAACTCCAAACCTTATACCAAAAGAAAATGTCTTGATATTATGGTGGCTTAGTGGTAGGAAACTGAGTTAAACCCCTCATCTTACGAATCCAAAGGGTTCCAATCCTAACATGCTCCGATACTGCGCAGGTGGTCCAACGTCTTGTGCACGTCTTAATTTAAGTGGGTCGAGGGCTATTAACACACTAGCTAGCTCATTTTTTTCATTTAAAAAAATGCCTTAATGGCATAGTCATTTTTTCTTTTTTCTTTTTTTCAGAGGAACCAAGTTAAAAATATCAAACAAAAATGAAAAATGTGGCCAATTGTGTGGATTGACACTCTTGTAAATACATAAGTGGTTGTAGATTTTTTTTTTTTTTTTTTAAATCCAAATTTTTGTTAGAAGAATACAAAGTTTTATCATAAAATACACAACCTCTTAGCCCAAAAAATAAGAAAGATACCTCTCTGGAGGATGAGAGGTATACAACTAAAAAGATCTCCAAATGTTCATTTACAATATACTAGTGAACCCATAGTGCTTAGGTTACCATCCCACCACCCAAACCCACAATTTTTATTGGTTCATCATCGAATCTTAATCTCACCGTAAACCTCTCATTTTCTTTATTCTTAAAATAAAAATAAAACTATGGACTCATGAGACTAGTTAGGGCCTGTTTACTCCTGTTTCTATAGAGCAGTGTTGGGCCCAGAACGGTTAGCATGCTTAGACTGACCAAACCAACACAACACTGCGTTTTGGGCCCAATTCTAAATTCATTGGAGATTTACTATTACAACTTAGAAGCCCACCACTACATACTACAGAGGCAACGAACTCAATCAACTAATCTGTAAAGAATGCCAAAAATTGGTAATGAAAACTAAAAAAAAATTTGAGTCCTCTCCAGCTTGGGTTGGTTTTGAAAACTCCAAGGCCCAGCCCATCCTCCCAGGGATGACCATCAATGTAGTAACCATTCATGGGCTACAAGCCCATTTCAACAGGGCCCACCCCAAAACAATGTAGACAAATAATAGCTGACTATGCAAAACTGCCTAGTTTTGAGTTCCCACCACTCCTTATTCGCCACGTTTTACACCTGACACAACGACAGGGACAGGATCAGATGGCGTTGTGGGTCCCAGTCCCAATCAGAAAACAAGTCCGATCCTATCCACTTCTCTTGTGTCCACTCATCAAGTCAAAGCTAACTCTCAAGTCCAGGGGCTGCCAATTGTTTCCCAGAATTCCTGTGGGCAAAACTTGTGTAAATATTTCAAGAAAAGTTATTACAGTGGATACAATCATACAAATCAAGTAATTATTAACAAGTGCATTTTTATTTTTAAAAATATGTGTTATTGAATATTTATTAATTTTTAACTTATGTTCTTACTTCTTATGGTACTGATTAACATGACTCAAATATGAATAAAATTTAGTTACTATTTCTAAAACGTGATACGTTAAGAGTTACCCAATTTAATTAAATCGAATAATTGCATTTAGTAATGAAACTAGAAAACGAGTAATGCACATACATATATATTGATGATCAAGTGTTACTTGCACCATAATCTATAAAGATTATAAGTTTTTCTACCAACATAATAAATTCTTATAATATTTTTACAACAGATCTTAGTCTATCATAATTAAAAAAAATAAAATACACTAAAGCCTACTATAACTCAAAATAAACTTATTGTGAAGATTTGTTGTGCTAATAAACTTTCCCACTCCATTTTTTTAAAAAAGAAATTTATGAATTTCTAATCAAACTTCTTTTTTATTCTGCCTTTACTTTTGTCAAAGGCAAACCAAAAAAACTTTTGATGACAGCCGTGCCTAATTTATACTAGTAATTGACAACTTATTGCAGGAACCTCTAGGAAATTTACTAACAAATCTATACGTAATGTAAAACCATCTGAGTTCATCAAGAAAAAGTGCCCATGGCGCATGGACTTTCTAGTTATTGTTATAAATTGGCAAAATTCCAAAACGTAAAAAAATAGTTTAAATTCTTAAAGTTTGGATAATTTTGATTTTATCCTTCAAAATTTCAAAATTTATATCGATACCCCTAATGTTAGGTAGCATTTGAAAAAAGTACTTCCGTCCATATTTATTAATGAAGTGATCATTAAATACTTCTCATCTCAAAACGACATAGTTTTAATCTATTTAAAAATTTACTTATAGTTATGTTGAAAAAGTACAATATTTTAAGCTTTTTTGACATTTATCAATCATTTCATTAACAGATATGAATGGAATTGATTTTTTTCCATATCATAACTAACGCTGGGAATAGGGATTTAAATTTTGAAACTTTAACAAAAAAAATCAAAATTATCTTAAACTTTAAGTATGCAAATTACAATTTAGTCAAAATAAGCTCAAATTCATCTCCTTTATTTTAATTTCAAAGGCTTTGCTGCCACGACACTTGACTTGAAAGATGAAAGTTGAATCTTTATTGGGAAAGTTAGAGCGGTCCAACAAAGTTCCAAACTTTGAAAACTCGTAATTATCAGTGAATCTGTGGTCTTTGATTGCAATTTTCCATATACAAATACAACACTGGGATCCAACTCATTTCTTTCATTAGCCAACAGAATCATCTTAATGCTATAGGACAAATATTGAAAACACGTTGCTTTAAATTGTGGCTAACGTAACTATTTCTTTATATTAGAAATAGATGTCGGAAATACTAAAATATCCAACTTAATGAAGGTCAGCCCTGGCGTGTCGCCACGTCAGCAGATAAAAAGTATCCTCTGTACATGTCAATCTTAATCTTTTTTTTTGATAACATGTCAATCTTAATCTTGGTCCTTGGTTTCCTTGTTGATATAGAAATCTAAAATCACAACGGTTCAATTACGTGGCTTTACTTCGTTTCTATTTGAACTTTCTAAGTCCTACGTTAAATGCACTTACCAATATCAAAACCATGAAAATTGAAAATCCCATTTAGGATTTTGTACAACTAAGAGATTTTTACAGAGGGAAACAGTGTGTATTTTTATAGTTTTAGCTGTTATAAGGAATTAAAAAATGTCAGCTATGTCTGTGTCTCTTTCTTTCTAGTATATATATATCTATAAACGTGTAGGACATTTGTATTGCCCTCGTGGTGTGCTATTTGAGTTCTAAGCCAATTTAATTTCTCCTATTGAAAACCAAACCATTGTAAAGGTGGGATTTTTATTTTGGTCTGAGTAGTAATCTTGTTCTAACCTTTTGAATCTTTGTTGGGTTCAGAAAGAAAAGAAAGAAAATTGGAAATTTAGAGAGAATGGAGAGTGAAACTGAGGTTTCGTTGTGTTCTCAAAGCTCAGGAGTTTCTGATTTTAGTAATGAGGATGTGTCTTTCATGGAACTTGGATCTGGGAATTACGGGTATGTCTCAATTTTCTTCTTTTAATTGAATCTTTTTGGTAATGGGTATTTTTGAATTTGAGTCTTTTGGTTTTTGTTAAATTTCTGATTCAGAATCTTGGTTTTTGTGTTTGTGCTTAGGTGCTCACATTATAGGAGGAGATGCAAGATCAGAGCACCTTGTTGCAATGAGATTTTCGATTGCAGACATTGCCATAATGAAGCCAAGGTATGTACACATATGAATATATATTCCTTTCCTAGTTTTTATTTTTGGTTTGTAATTATAACTTCATATTCTTAACCGGAAGTTAATTCTCTTCAATCTTACATGAACAGAATTCTTTGGACATTGATCTTCTTGATCGACATGATCTTCCACGCCATGAAGTTGTGAAGGTCGGCAATTTACCTTTTCTTTTGGTCCCTCTGTTTATGAATTTGAATTGAACTGATGGGTGTCTTTTTTTTTTCTTTGGAAATTGTTATTTTTTTTATGATTGATATGTCTCTGTGTCATGATTGGAAACAAAGACTCATGATAATAATTTGAGTCATACATAGCATTAAAGTTAGGACTGGTATGTTAACATTGCCAGAATCAGAAAATCAGAGAAAGAATTAGACTTAATTTGGAAAGAGTCACATTGAATACACACTTTGTGTTTGTTCTGCTCTCTGCACTTTCTTTTGTCACTAAAAAGGTAATTGGTATTGTGCAAAACCAAAATATTTACATTTACCATGATGCTTTGGTGCTTGGTGGTCTCATGGATTTTCTGATTCTGAGGTAACACTAACACTTAAAAACAATATAAAGACATAACTAGCTTTGGAAATGACTCAAACTACCAAAGACAAAACTAGAAAAAATGTAGAAACCATATCAATTTTTTAGTGAGGTTTGATATCTGTGGTAATAAATTGGTGTTCTTTTGTTGGTTCTCATGGATATGGTCGATTATTTTGCTTCTTTCATTTCACTAAAAGGTATCATGTTTTGTTTGACTTTCAGGTCATCTGCTCCCTATGTGATACAGAACAAGATGTAAGTTCCTAAACACGAAACTACAATTCAAAGTAAAGTCAGTCTTGAGAAAAGATTTTGTGGGTATTGAGCTTGTTGCCTTATTCTAATCAGGTGCAACAGTATTGCATGAATTGTGGCGTTTCCATGGGAAAGTACTTCTGCACGATATGCAAGTTCTTTGATGATGATGTAAGTTCAAAGTTTTGAGTTGGACTTGGATCAGTTAGAAAACGATGACAGTGTCAAATGCACCTTTTGTTGGTGATCTTTTTGTATTCTCTTTGCAAAGTTTAACTTTAGCTTATACATCCATTTTGTTGCTCTTTCAGACTTCGAAGAACCAATTCCACTGTGATGAATGTGGAATCTGCAGGTAAAGTTGGCAACACAATATTCAAAAGAGTTCACAATTCATTCTCATTTTACCATTTTATTAATTCGTCAAGAGCTAAAGAATTTTATATGTTTTCTTCATCTCTCATAAAAGCCATCTCCTGTTTATTTATTCTACAGAACTGGTGGCAAGGAAAATTTCTTCCACTGCAAGAAATGTGGTAAGTGAGGGATTAGCTAGTTCTTGATCAGTTGCTAATTTTTTATTTTTTTTTTGGTGGTGGTAGTGGTGGCTCATTTTCTTAGCTTGCCATTTTTGTTTCAGAATGTTGCTACTCTAAGTTGATGGAAAATAGACATCATTGTCTGGAAAGACCAATGCACCACAATTGCCCTATTTGCTTTGAGGTAATATAAAATATTGATGTTGATATTATTACACTCTGAAGTTCGAAGTAAAAATAAAAACTTTTATTTTATATTATCAGTGGGATGAATTTCTCTATTTTGCTTTGCAGTATATGTTTGATACAATGAAAGGGATTACTATCTTACGTTGCGGGCACACAATACATTATACATGTGTCAAAGAGATGGGGCAACATCACCGGTAAGCAGTTGATTCTCATTCACTTGCATGTGGAATGCATTATGCGTGTAAGATGTGAAGAAATATTATAAAAGCAATAAGAAAATAATACAACTAATTCATGAATTTGGCAACAGCGCTAGTAAGCAGTTGGTTCTCATTCACTTGCATGTGCTATGAATTATGCATGTAAGATGCAAAGCAATATTATAAAAGCAGTAAGAAAATAATAAAACTAATTCATGAATTGGGCACAATCTTCCTTTGTATAATTTCAGACTTTACTAATTTGCTTGTATCGTGCCTGTTTGTTTTTCAACTGCTCTTCGCGCAAATGTTCAGATAGGAGAATCAATTCCTTTATCTTGCAGGTACTCATGCCCCATCTGCTCAAAGTCCATTGTTGATATGACCCATCACTGGGAAAAGCTTGATCAAGTGGTAATTAGACATTGTCTCCACATTCTTGTTTTCCAAACAAAATTGAGCCTATGCTAATGATGTTGTGCTTCATGTCCTAACATTCTTTTACTAAAAATTTAATGCAGATTGCCTCAACTCCAATGCCTGAAACATACCAAAGTAAGATGGTAAGTAACTAAGCATAGTGTGAAAACCTTTGATTCATTAACGGTCACATATTTCTCTGATTGAGGTTTTCCATATAAAATCAGGTTTGGATTCTCTGCAATGATTGTGGAGCAAACTCTCATGTCCAATTCCATATTGTGGGACATAAATGCCAAAGCTGCAAATCCTACAATACTAGACAGATACAAGGAGACCCAACTGCTTTATGCACATCAAGGGTGACTGAGATAGAGAGATGACATTCTGGTTGATTAATGAGACTCTCAGATTAAATTAATGATAGTTTTTCACCCCAAGGTAGCATAGCATTGCTGAGATCCCAGTCCGTCTATCCAACTAGCTTTTCTCCATGTTACTCAAATTCTCATCATGAGAGCTCCTTTGGCAGGGAGAAACAACGCTAACAACCCTCGTTCAGCATCGTTACTCCATTATTTAGTCAATTATAGGCTTGTGACTTAATGCGCTGATAGGGTGCAAAGCGTGTTCTGAAAAATGGGATGAAGCCAAACCTTGGTCTTGTATACTCGATTGTATCATGAATGTCATTCTTTCCTTCTTTTATTCTTTAAAATTCTTGTTCATTTGGCTATGATGCATTGAGGCCAAACTTTCAGAACCCAATTCCAACTAACATTCCAAGGACCTTATTTTGGGCAAAAGTTTACAAGATGCATAGGTTTATCATGTGTTGGTTAAGTGGTCACAAGGTCCTTACCATTTGCTCTGCAATATTTGCAGTAAGCCAGTAATTGCTACAGAATTTTTGTGCTTTTGTTACTGAGTTTTGTGTTAAAAGTGTTTGAAGGATAAGTAGGTTGACAGAGAAACTTCACCTCGTGGCTCATTGGAAAAGAGTATGTCAGCTCTAGAGAGGGAAAAAAATAAATAAAGGCACAAGGAAACATCAATTTTCTCCCCTGAGGCTGTTGCTTAGGTGAATCATTCTTTTATATATATATTTATATATAAAATAAAATAAATAAATAAAAAATCCCTCATTAATAGGTGAATCATATTGCGGGTATAACCTGAGAGAATTTCCAATTAAAATTTTCTGATCATGATTTCAAAAGTCAGTGAAGCTAACTAATCATTTAGCACTAAATATCAATGATGGTGCCATTCAACAATATGGTAATATATGTGTCATATCTAACTTGAAGCTTTTTGCACATTGTGGCATAGCAGTGAAATATTATATACTCTAGAAAGTGTTTGGATCCTATGTAATTCTGGGGTTTAAACATTATAAGAAGATGATACATATATTGAATGTATAAGATACTTATTGTTATATGAAAAGATCGCATTAAGTTCACTCTTTTTATTATTATAGCTCACTTTTTTTTATCCATTTTAGTACAATAATAATTAAACAGTGTCAATATAGAAAAGACATGTGAGCGAATTTTTTAACTAGATCTGATATAATCAATCTTGCTTTGGTCTTTCAAACGTCTTAGTGAAACCTTTTTTTGCTTGATAATTCAACAATTACACATGTGAAATTAACTAAGGCTAACAACTTAACTACAATCTGTCAATCTGTTACAAGACTCTAACAGTAATTATTAGTTGTTTTAATCACAATTTACCACAGTTGAAAAAAAGGAATCCTTACTTTGCAAGTTAGCATTACTCAGGAAACCTTTATTAAACTGACATGTATGGCAAAAAATAAATAAAAACAAATGACTTGACAACTGTGAGGGGTGTTTTTGTTATATTGCCACGCGGCGTGCCGAGGGCGATCACTACATGGACTTGAACTTTAGAGAAGGGGTAGTCGAACCCAAGATTCAACCGAGGGCCATAAACTCAGCCCAAGGGCTAATGGGATACTTCCAAAAAGGTATTTTAAAAAGCCAAGATAATAAAGCCCCAATAAATATGGAGAAGGACTAAAGGCTCATAGAAGTATTGTAACCGACAAGAAGTTTAAAGAACAGTCATTGGGCCGAGCCACTTGCTGTTCTTCAACTGTATCCAAACTTGAAACATAGTGATCTTAACACAAAAAGTACCAACTCATATGTTTCCCATGTTTTTAGGACCCAAATAAAATTAGAACAAGGACAAGAGAACTTATCAAAGCAATGTTGTTAATGAGGAGCCTAGGAATCAGTTGTTGGGCCGAGCCTCTCACTGTTCCTAGGCTGGATCAGGCCTGAAACAGAATGTCTTCAGTCAAAAATGATGAAAACACATGTTCTGCATACTGTCGTTGACATCTGCTGCAAGACCTCTGAACAAATAATGCACTTGTTGAGACTAAAAGAGTGTTGACTTGTTGGGAGAGAGTCAGTCCCAATAAGACATGCATAAGGGTGAGAGAGAATTGTGTTTGGGCTTTTTATGGAGCTAAAATCAATGATAAAGAACCATTGTGGCTCTTATAAAGATATTTCAGGATTTCTGCCCAGACATCTGCCAGGAGAGCTTTTTCTGGGGAGAAAGATATTAAGTTGTGAATTCCAATCTTTTCAGACGGGAATGTGTCTTTGGAGTTTTGATTGGTGTTTCTAGGTTGGGAATGATCTCAGGAAACCCATTTCGAGGGCCTTTTCTCCTTGGATCTTTGTTGTGGTAATTTCTTGAGTTTTTGGAAGTGCTCTTCCTTTTCTGGTTTTTCTTTTTGGGTGGTTCTGTTTGGGGCTGGTGGATCTGATGCCTTTAGAATGCAATCAGTCCTTTATATATAAGTAATTAGGGTTGCCTAAAAACGAGATTTTGGCTTCCCTTAATCTTGTTTATTTCCAAGATTAACCCTCTATCCCATGTGTTGGTCAAAGAGAGTGTTTTGTTAGCCAAAATGATTATGGTCCTTCCCTATTGGCAGGGTAAGGCCTGTTTTCCCTCTGAAATGGTTTTGTCAGAGGTGTCCACTGTTTAGTTAGTGGATTTTTAGTGTAAAGTTGGGTTTATGCATGTCTTTTGTGACTTGGTTTCCATAAACTCGTCACTGTGCCCCCCAGCAGACCTAATGACAATAGTCCATGGTTACCTAAGTCTTGGAACTAACTCCCCTCCACCAAACCACACTCCTCAAGTCAGATCAACATAAGGAGAGTAGCTTCCTCACGGGTCTGGGCCGTGGGAGCTACTCCCTGAGTCCTTCTAGGACTGGAATGGACATGGCCATTAGCTTTTCCACCATACTTCTTTATTTCCAGCATGTTTTGGTTGCTGCCAGTGGTCCTTGAGCTGTTGTGCACAAGTCTGCTACGTGAACAGTACCAGAATTCATGATTTCCGGTGGAGTGTAGAGCTGGACTGAGCTGGTGGTGTTTGAATAATTTGAAAATGGTATCTCCATGGCTCTTGTCACGTTGGAGAAGATGGGAGCTGTTGCACTTCTTCTCTTTTAGTGAAATAAGACATGTCGTGGGCTCCACAGCAGATACACAGCCCCTGCTCTGTCAGCTTCTCTTCAGACCTCGTGGGTCCCACGGGTTGGCTGTATTCAACCATTTGGATTTTTGGGGCTGGTTGCCATTTGGGCTCCAGCTGTTTCCCTTCCTTTATTTTAATAGCATTTGGGCCAAATAATTGTATAATAAGCACACCTTGGGTTATGGGCTTCACATGAGTTTTCTTTGGGTTTGTGAACAGTGCCGAAATTCCCTTTTAGTGGGCCCAGGTGGCTCATTAGGTACTATTTATGGCATTTTAGTGGATTGGGTCATATATGTTTTAGATTGTGGGCTTTTTAGAATTGTGTCAAGGCACTTTAAAATAAGCCCAAGTAAATTGACATTTTTTGAGATATTTAAATGGGTTGGGCTTATTGGGCTAACTTATTAAAGCCCAAATATTTTATTGGGGGCCCAACAATTACTTGATCAAAAAATGGGCATGTACATTTAGCCCCCCGAGCCCGTGACTTACTCATGGTGAGTCACGTGCGAGCCAAAAAATAACTGTTCAGTTTTCTTCTTGGCGGGTATTTTTCAAAAAAAAGAAAGAAAGGTGGTGGCTCATTTTTCTGGGGAAATAGTGGAGGAGTGGGAAGGACATACCTGGTGATAGTGGCCCCTATTTTCAAGGAGCAGCCTGAATTAATGGCTGCCATTCCCCACCTTAATGGCTCAACCACTCAGTTGACTCCCCATTATTCAACCGTTTCTCACATTTCCAAGGAGCTAAGGACGAGCTTGACAGAAAAGAAAAGAACCGAAGCTCTTCTCCTTCCTTCTCCTCCTCTTTTTCTTCTTCTTCTCTTTCTTGTTCTTGTATTTTCTGTTTGCTGTTGATGGCGTCCTCTTCAAAGAAACCAATGAAGGGACGTGGTGGCAGTTCTGCCGGCAAGGGAGGCGTGAGAACGCCGAGAGATCCAGAAGCCGATGGCAGTAGTTCTGAGTCTGTTTTGGGATCACCGGAGCCTTACGGAGACATATTAGGCCGTCCCATTCTAGACCCATGGTACAGAAGTAGTGAGAGGTTCCCTTCCGTCCCCGCAGGTCTCCAACCACCACCGGCAGATTGGGAGTGGCTGGTTATAAGAGAAGATGCCGGGGCTGATGTGGCCTGGACTCCAAACTTCCGAGAGATTCGGGATCTTCAGATTCAGAGGAATGAGATGCTCGCTGTACCTCTTGTTTTTGATTTCCAATGCTCAAGGGCCGTTGAATGGGCAGATTGGATTGATTCTGAGTTGTCTGATAGGGAATTCTGTGACTGTTTGGAACGGGCTGGTGTACTCCGTTCTGTTCTTATTTCAAGAGGTTCAAATATGTACCGTGATACCGAAGCGCTGCGGCAACTGGTGCGGAGGTGGTGCCCGTCCACACACACATTCTTTTTTGCTCACGGTGAGATGACTGTTACATTGGAGGATGTAGAAAATCATTGGCTGCTGCCAATCCTG
Organism: Fagus sylvatica; assembly: GCA_907173295.1. Taxonomy (NCBI): domain Eukaryota; kingdom Viridiplantae; phylum Streptophyta; class Magnoliopsida; order Fagales; family Fagaceae; genus Fagus; species Fagus sylvatica. Next base: position 5,176,303 of record OU015770.1, on the reverse strand, counting down.
GGTGATCAGGGCCCAGCAGATCTGATACTTTCCCCTGAGGAGTTGGAGATTGAATCTGCTCTGGCAGATTATATTGGGAGAAAGAACATTGCTTTGGGGACCCAAGCAGCAAGATTTAAGGCTTGGATGGAGCATTTCAACAGGGAGACCGAACCTTCAATCCGAAGGGCTGCTTTTGTAGCCTACTGGCTCAGCAAGTGTGTTTTTCGGTGAGCACCCTGCCTATTCTATCAAGCCTTTATATTTTCCATTAGCTGTTAAAATTGCTGCAGGGGTTTGTTTTCCCCTTGCTCCTCTGCTGCTGGGGCAGATTTACACTCAGCTGGATTTGTTACACGCTGAGGAGTTGGCTGGGGCATCTTGTCACATTGCCTCCACGGCCTTCAACTCATCCATAGTGCACACATTCCTTTGGGAGCATGCTCTTGAGTATATAAGGAAAGGTAGAAAACCTTACGAAGGTCGAAACAAGTTTGCATCGATGCCAGATGGAATTGTAGCCAATGTTGGGGATTTCCAAGGTGATGTGCCTGCTGTGTACCGCTGGGTAGGCAGTAAGTTTTATGATCACAGTCTAATTCCTTCCCTGGACAATGAGAGTAAAGTCTGCTGGAGACCATATGGAGTATCCCATCGTGGGTTTATGTATGAGTCAGTGATGTCAGGATTCTCCAACATAGAAGCTCAAGATTATAGTGTTGTTGCTGGAGATACTGCATCCTTGACTTATCTTTCTGCCACCAACGCTGGCTGGTTGCCAGTACTGTCTTCTGATGGACTTAGATTCACGGTTTACAGTGCTCATAGAGTGAGGAAGCAATTTGGGTTTGACCAAGAGGTTCCTGCTGTTATGGGGGTTGCTGCAGGTGAAGATTCCTACCCTTAATCCGTTTCTGAGAGACAGAGCTTTTGCTTACTGGAGCAGCGCTGCTGTTCGAGTCATTATTCCAAGTGGTGATAGGGTTGGTGCCTATACCACGGGTATGAGTAATTATTGGAGGGGACTGATGGCTGCCATGGTGGAGTTCAGAAATAGTGGGAGGGGAGACATTTCCCATTTGCTGGAGTCGTATACTTCTCCATTGCCTCATCCCCGCTTGTTTGTCGCCACCAACACCATGACTACCTATGCAAATCGTCAAAGCTTGGGCTATGTCGTATGGCATCATGAGGATTCACGGTGGGTGACACATGGCAGTCCTCACCCTCCTTTATGGTTAAGGGACCATCCGCATGTCGCTGCGTCCGGAAAAGCACCATCTAGCAGAGGAAAGAGGAATGTTCCTACTGGTGCTTCTGCTGCAAAGAGGAAACAGCCTGAAAGGTCCAGTAAAGGAGAGACTCCGAGCAAAGATTCCCCTGCCCAGGCTTCCAAGAGACAAAAGGCAAGTGCCATGAAGGGCAGTAAAGAAACATTGGTTTTGAAAGCTGCTGCTGCTGCAAGTCCTCCACTGACTAGGGAAGATGTTCCACAGGGGGTTTCTGCCCCTATAAGTAAGAGAACTGTGAAGAAGACCAGAGCTGGAAAGAAGACTTTTGTCCCTCCAGCATTTCCAGGTGCACCTTCATCCATTGCTGCACGCGTCGCCGCGCGCAAGTCATCGCGAGGCGTTGTTTATTCTGAAAAGAGAGTAAGTGCTTTTCGTTCTTGCCTCTCCATTTCTGTCAATTAATATGCTTTCTTTATAATGTTGATGTGGTTTCTTGTTTTGTGGCAGTCCAAGCAAAGGGCTGACACATCTAGTCGCGTCCCGATTGAGATACCGGTATGCATTTAATTGTAGGGCTTTGCTTTTAGCAAAATAGTGCCCTCATGATTTTCCTCTTCTTCTTCCTTTTGTAGGATGATCTGGACAGTTCATCGTCCAGTAGTGATCCCTCTCTGGAGCTGTTGAAGAAGAGGTTGAAAGAGAAAGTGTTGGAGCTGGCGTAGCAGAAACTGTCTCTGGTGCAGGTGATTTTGCAGCAGATATTAGTTCAGCAGATATTGGCTCCGTGGATACAGATGCCTTTTTAAGTGCTTCTTCTGGGGAAAAGGATGCAAGAGCAGAGGTTGATACTGAAGATGATGAAGTATCTATGGATGAATTGGAAGCTGCAGAAGCTTCATCTGAAAGCACCCCTGTTGCATCTGCCAGTAAACCCATGTCTGCAGAAGAAGCCGTTGAAGAACATGCGACTGTTGGAGTCGTCAGTGGCATTGAGAAAATTGTGGAGACTACACCAGTAGTTGTGACTAGCAGTGGTGGTACTGCACAAGCTGGCCCTTCTGGGAGCAGCAGTCGCGTGGATCCCTCCTTGCTCGATTCAAGTCCTTCCACTCGCCAATATGCCCGAAGGGCTCGAAGGGGGAGCCTTGTGTCTACAGATTCTGAGAGGACTGGTTCAGCCACAGTAAGGGTATCAACTCCTCCAAGTCCTCTTCCTGAATCCGGTGGCAGTAAGGGTATCAACTCCTCCAAGTCCTCTTCCTGAATCCGGTGGCATCGCTTCCACACCCATAGTCATAACTGCTGCTGTGTCTGCTGCAACAATCATTCAAGAAAGTGAGACTGCAACAGCAGCTGTTGGAGAAGTTCCTGGCAGTGAAGAGGGTCCTACACATATTTCTGAGATCCCTGAAGGTAGTACTTATATATTTTTGTTGAAAATATATCGATTTACGATAATTTTATGATTGATGCAGATTTTGATGCAGGCGTAGCCCGAATTGAGCATACAGAAGTTGCTGCCAGTGAAGATCCTGTCCAGGCAGAAGTCATTCCTGGCAGTGATGTTCCAGTCATAGGAGAGGAGTTGGCTCCAGACCCTGCTGATGATATAGATATGGCAGATGCTCATGACAGCTATGATGAGGTCTTGGCTGAAGCAGAAGGTGATGTAGCTGGTGCTCAGGCAGCAGATACAGGAGCTACTGCTTCTGTTGCAGCCCATGGGAGCCCAACTCAAACAGGTATTTGCTTCTAAACAACATATTGTCATTGTTGTCACTTGATGGCAGAGATTTCTTGATATATATAGACATGACTTAATGATTTGCTTGTCATGTATGGAATTTGTACATACATATTTCTTGTTTCTTGATTATAGGCTGTTTAGGCGTGAGTTAATGCTCACTTATCGCCCATAGCCATAGTACCTGATCTTGATAGGTGCAATAGACATAGGTTGATGCCTGCTTGCTGTCTTTTCTTGTTGTTGTTTGCTGTGTGAGTTTGGCAGATATGGGTTAATGCCCATTTGTTGTTTGCCTTTTGTTAGCTTCAAATTTGTTGTTATAGAAGCATGAGCCTAGTAGAGATAGAATGACTTCCTACCTATTGCTTGCTGTTTTCACACCCCTTTTCACTTAAGTGAGCCTAATAGACATGGGTTGATTCCCACTTGTTGTCTATCATGTTGTGGCTATACCCTTCTGTGACTGTGTGAACCCAGTACCAATAGGTTTTATGAGTCTTGTCCCATCTTTTGCCTACTGTTTTACGGCTGCATACTCTTGATGAAAATGAGTTTGATGGACATGGGTTGATTCCCATTTGTCGTCCCTTTTTGTGCATGGACATGGGTTATTGCCCACTTGTTGCCCATGTTTGTGTACGGACATGGGTTAATGCCCATTTGTCGTCCTTGTTTCTTTTATGTACGAACATGGGTTAATGCCCATTTGTTGTTCGTCTTTTGGTGGACCTGGGTTGATTCCCAGTTGTTGTCCTTTGCTGTATGTGGACATGGGTTAATTCCCACTTGTCGTCCCTTATTTGGTGAACCTGGGTTGATGCCCAGTTGTTGTTCGCTATTAGATTCATTAGGTAAACCGGTGGACATGGGTTACTGCCCATTTGTCATCCGCCGTTGGGTGAACCTAGGTTAATGCCTAGTTGTTGTTCCCCATTAGGTGAACCTGAGTTGATGCTCAGTTGTTGTTCCCCCAACTTGTTGGTTGTGTGAGCTAGGTGGACATGGGTTAATTCCCATTTGCTGTCCCCATAGGAGTTGACCATCTTAACATAATTTCACAATTAGTGTGGCTTTTAGTAAAGAAGTGTTAATCAAGCGTTCTACTTACTTGTTCACTCTCTTTGCCTTCACTAGTATTGTTGTACTTTGTTTAGCTAATTCCCTTCGTCTTTGCCTTCATTTCTTTTTTGCAGCTGGGAACGGCAATGAAGTTGTTGCAGAAGAGGAAATAATACACCAGTCTGCAGCAGTGGAGTCTGCCATCAGAGGTCATCCAGAGTTGGTGCCTGCTGCCAGGCCTGTATTGCCAAGAACCTCCGTCCTTGCTGACATGGATGCTTTCTTTAGGGAGTTTGATCGCACATCATTCAGTTCCCGTCATGCCGAGCACTTTTGGACTTTTGATGATAGGAAGGCCGATTTTGAGATCTTTCGGGTGCCGCAAGGGGGAGTTCGGTTCTTGAGGGCCTTGTGGGACAAGTATGGCAGGTGTTCGTTGTATTTCAGACGTGGTGTGCATGTGGGAAGCTCTTTGCTGACTCTCCTCTGCTGTGTGCTTGCTCACATGGAGTATACTAGGCTTGAGGACATCACTGAAGTTCACATCCTTGAGTGGAAAGCCGTAGTCCAAGAGGCAATTGAGGGAGGCTTCAAATTTGGCTTCATTCTTGATTACTTGAGGAGGTTAGCTCATGGTATCTTCAGTAGGAGAGTTTTGGCGGAGTTGAGGGAAGCTGAGGCTCGTGTTGCTGCATTGAGGGATGCCTTGAACATAGTTGCGCCAAACCCATGGGATTTAGCAGCTGCCAGGGGAGCTTCTGCAGAATCCAGTGGTGGATCAGCTCTCCACGACTTGCTGGCTTGAGCATATCAGCCTACTGCTCTCCTTTTCTTTTTGTTACTCTCCCTTTTTCTTGTAATGTGTTAGCCATGTGTAGGCTTTGACAATGGATATTTGGTCCCATTTTGTTTTCGGGTACATATTTTGTTAAGTACATTTGTTTATGAACAATGGAATTTGATTTTTCGTCAACTTGACTTGCTTAAATTGCATTGTACAAAAGGTTGACATATTTTGTAATACAAAAGAAAGGCATTTTTAACTCCTATTACTCTTAGCCTAGCATAAAATGCTTACAAGCTATTTCAAAAGAAGTAAGATACACAATGCAGATTTTGCCGGAATGCATCCTACGAGTAATAGTGTTTCAGCCATTTTCCATTAATAGGATCTGCTAAGGCAGTCCCATCAGACTTAGATAGCCTGTAATAACCACTTCCATGCGCTTCTCGGATAATGTATGGTCCGTCCCAATTAGGGGAGAACTTGGATGGAGATGGTAAGTTTCTTCTTACGAATTCCGCGGCTCTCAAGACCATTTGTCCTTCCGCAAAGATTCGGACTCGAAGGGCTTTGCTGTACACATTAGCCATTTTTTGGTAGTTTCTTTGGCTCTTTGCCTTGGCTAAGTCCCTTGCCTCATCAAGTCCTTCCAGATCTGCCATACGTGCTTCAGCACATATGTTAGCATCGACTTCTAACTCACTCCCTTGCATTACCCTTGGGCTGGGCACAACCAATTCAGTAGGAGAAATAGTGTCAGTGCCATAGACAAGTGAGAAGGGCGTAAAACCTGTTGCTGTCTTTGGTGAACTTCGGTATGCCCAGAGGACATCTGCCAGATGGGCTTTCCAGTCGTTCCCATAAGTCAAACACCATTTTGCTTAAGATGCGCAGCAACATTCTGTTTGTGGCTTCGGCTTGCCCATTTCCTTGAGGATAGTAGGGTGTTGAACGTCGATGCTTGACCCGGTAGTGTTCTAGCATTTCCCGCACATCTTTGTTTATGAATGGAGTACCATTGTCGGTAACGAGCTTGTACGGTATGCCAAAACGAGTAATTATGTGCTCTCGGATGAAGTTAGCCACTGCAGCACCTGTTGCCTTTCGGAGAGGGATAGCTTCTACCCATTTTGTAAAATACTCGGTAGCTACAAGAATCCAAATGCACCCACCGGAGGCCGGATTGATAGGGCCGATGAGATCTAGCCCCCAAGTATGAAATGGCCAAGGTGTAGTCATATTTTGGAGACCAGTTGGGTGGCTGTGGATCAAATTGGCTTGGACTTGGCATGTATGGCATGTTTTCACAAAATCTGCCGCGTCCTTTTTCATTGTAGGCCAATAGTATCCGAGTGTAAGTAAGCATTGGTAGAGCCTCTTTTTTCCTTGATGTTCCCCGCATTCTCCCGCATGAGTTTCTTTCATGACCATTTGGGATTCCGATAAGGCTAAGGCATCTAAGTGGCTCTCCATGAAAGCCTTTTCGAAAGAGGAGTTCCTCCTTCCACAAAATACCTCAAGGCCAGCCTCTTAAGGCGATAAGCATCCTTGGGGTTTGATGGCAAAATTCTTTCAAGCAAGTATTCTAAGAAGGGTGTGCGCCAATCAGCAGAAACAAAAGTGGCACATACCTCTTCGTTGTTGTAATGGAACTGACAAGTTGGACACTGGCTTTGTATCCCTGCTGCTTCTGCACTCATGTTTGGCCAGAAGTATCCCAGCCGCTGAAGTCTGCGGTAAAGGCTGATAGCTCCTCCATCTCCACAAGTTTTCTCATGGACTTCAGGCAGCCTTTCCTTTGCTTCTTTGAGGCTAATGCAGCGCGCCAAAACTCCTCCAGGCAGTCTTCTATAAAGATCTCCAGATATCAAGGTGTAGTCCTTGATTTCCTTTAAGTCTGCCGTAACAGTAGGAGAAATGAGCTTGGCTTTGATTGGTGCTCGCCAGTCTTCTTGATCTGAAGATGACTCTTCAAATTCTTTCTTCAAGGATTCAGTAATAGGTTCTACCCTCTTGCAGATAGTGACATCCATTTCTTCACCTTCAAAGGTTATTTGAGATCCCAAAGTGGCCAAAGCATCCGCATATCGGTTTTCATTCCTTTGGGCATGCTCTATCTCGAAGGTGCTGAATTTTGTTTCGAATTTCTGTGCCAAAGCTCTATAAGGTGCCAAAGATGGTTCTTTAAGTGAGAATTCTCCTCGGGCTTGACATACCACAAGGTTGGAATCGCCAATAACTCGTAAGTGCTTAATTCCCATCTCATATGCTATTGCTAATCCGGCTAAGTAAGCCTCATACTCAGCTGCATTATTAGAACAAGGGAAATCAAACTTGAAAGATTTAGTTACAGCTTCCGCACCCTCCTTGTAGAGAACAATGCCAGCTCCTGCTGATGTAGCAGTTGATGAGCCATCAAATTTCAAGGTCCAAACAGAATCTGCCAAACCTGCCAGAAATATTTCGTTAATTTCCCCGGGTACTTCATCTGTAATGAATGAGTTGTCTTCCCCGGGAAACTGAGCCAATAGGTCAGCAATGGCTTGGCTTTTGATAGCAGTTGGTGTCTCGGCAGTAATCTCATACTGTGACAGCTGCAGAAGCCACTGTGCTAGTCTGCCAGATAATACAGGCCGTTGCAGCAGACTTCTGATGGGATGAGATTTAGTCATTAACTGGACCTTGTGAGCTAGAAAATAGTGTCGGAGTCTTTGGGAAGCATAAATCAGAGCTAAGCAAGATCGCTCAGCCCCCGAGTATCGGCTTTCGGCATCCTTAAGAGTACGGCTAACATAATAGATGGGTTGTTCAACCCCATTGTCATTTTCTTGGGCTATCAAAGCCCCAATTGCTTGGCTATTTGAAGCTAAATAGAGTCGAAGAGATTTTCCAGAAATAGGTGCACAAACAGTAGGGAGTTTGGTCATGATGTTTTGTACCTTTTCAAAGGCTTCTTGACATTCGGTAGACCAATGAAATGAGGCTCCCTTCTTCAAGAGTGGTGCAAAAGTAGAAGTCACAGCAGCAAGGCCAGGAATAAATCTTCTTATGTATGATAGCTTGCCCAAGAAGCTCTTCAGCTCCTTGTGTGTAGTTGGTGGCTTCATAGTGGCTATGGCAGATGATCTTGCTGGATCAACATCAATACCGCGCCGGTGCACTAAGAAGCCCAGAAATTTGCCAGCTGAAACTCCGAATGCGCATTTGAGAGGATTCATCTTGAGCTTATATAATCGGCATCTTTCGAATACCTTCTTCAAGATACTAAAATGATCC
>OU015770.1:5146444-5168126 GCA_907173295.1 Fagus sylvatica | reverse complement strand
TCTGCACAGCTATTAGCCTCCATGTATACATGCTGCTGAAGCTTATTTTGTTGAAATATCCTAAGAAGACATCTGCACTCATTCACAACAGGTCTCGAAAGGACATTAATATATATGTTTGATGTGATTAAATCAATAGCTACCAGTGAATCAAATTCAATTGCAATGTTGGGTCAGCCCATGAATCAAGTTCGATTCCAATGTTGGGCTAGCCCATGTTATATGCCATGATTAAACCATCTTTTAAGGCCCTCGATTTAGTTTGAATGCTTGTTATGACTCTAATAGATTCACATCAAAGGATTTTGGAAGGTCATGTCACTTATAAAAACTTGTTTATAATCACAAAATGTTTATTAAAGGTCTATCTCAAACTATTCTTGGTCTAATAATATGTTTTTCTAAAAATCATTTGGCAAAATATAATTGTTTGAATATATATATATTTTTTTTTTTAAATAGCTATTTTGAAACGTGGATAGGCTAATATGGCTAAGTTGATATGGAACTCATTTTCAAGAGACAAGTTTTTTTAAAAATAAAAAATATTTTTCGAACAATGCTATTTTGCCAAAAACAAAAAATGTATTATTGAACCAAAAACGGTTGTCTGTCTCCACTCCCATTTAATTCTTCCAATTTAGTATAATTTTTAACAATATATGACATTTAAAAACTCAATATAAATTATACAAAATCAAATAAATGTAATGTATCTCATATTTGACTAAAAAGTAAAAACTAAAGAGAATTATAATATTTTAATGAAAAATTATGATTATTCACATGCCCATGGATGATGTAATGTAACTTACAATCTTAATGATTCTTGAAATCAAGTTGCATACAAATGAGAGAAATATATTTTTCTTTTTTGTGATGAATCAGCAAAACTTCAATAAATGACCAACTGTCATGAAAATGAGCGAAATAAATTTGCAACAGTACAATGCAGGAGTGATGAAAACGCCCACACAAACTTCATCGCTCAAAATATCTGTTTCACTTGGGGGTAATACCGTAAAAGTCTAAATTGGTAACCATTAAACTAGTAAAAACAAGGAAAGGAAAGTAAAGCCTAAAAAGAATCTAAGACAATTAATGTTATTTAATTTAAATCAATTAAAGATATTAACATGATATGCATGATATACTAAGATCATCATGGATAATCCAAAAATCCCAAATAAACGAAAAATTATTCAATAGTTCTGTGTAGTCCTCCCTCTCATAGAGTGATGGATCCTACCATAAATTTAATTAGTAGGATTCATCATTCATGTGGTGGGACCCATTATTTAAGTAAAAGGAGGACTACGCATTTATTTGTATTCCTGAACTACTCAATAATCACTCAAAATCAACTTAGTCACAATTAATTCAAGGAGCATTTAAAGTTTATAAATTTTAAATGCTAAATAAAGTGAAAACTGGTTTTCCTTGAAAACAAAAATTAAATCAAACTTTCTCTTTCTCCCCATGCATTTTGTAAAATCCTAATTTCCCTGATTTTCTCGCATATCATCATATTTTCTCGCATATCATCAGTACTCACTAGGATATGGAAAACGATAAATAGTTTCCACAAAAACAAATTTTAAGAATAATGGAATTTATTTATTTCTCAGTTAAAAAATAAATCAACGAAAGTTTGGAAGCACACAAATACTCTGCCACCTACATAATTCACAAGTTCATACTAAAAAAAAACTCCTAAATACAATTAACCTTTCATTATTTAAAAAAAATAAAAATAAAAATAAAATTCTATACTTTATATTGATATGAAATTATTGATATTTTTAGTTAATGTAGTTATAGTTTGTACATGTCAGACACAAGAAATTGTTATCTAACCGAATTTACAATTTTTTTAAAACCAATCATGTGCGAAGTTTTGAACGAAGAGAGAGAAGAGAGAGGTCAAAAACTACATACCACTCAAATTGTAGCTAGTTCTTGAATTCTTTGTATAAGCAACATCTCAGTGCTGTTTTATATGATCTTTGTACAATCCTAACAAGCAGTTTGTCTTTTCTTTTTTTATGCATTCAATTTCAAATTGGCCATGAACAGCCTTCACAAATATTGGGTCTACATGATTATCTCCGTGCTGCGTAAGGCAGTGTTGGTAACTCCAAATAATATTCATTTCATATACTTCATGGGGAAAACTTCCTGTAGAGTGACTGAATTCACAGATTTCAAGTTGACGTGAAAGGCAATTATAATATGGTCCTTGACCATGATCAGTGGGAAAAATCGGGATTGAATTTGGAGATGGATGGACAGATGCTGGTGAAGCTTGCACTTCAACAAGGATGAAGATAATCAAATCTATCATTGCTACAACAAGTTTTCTCATGATTTTGCTAGCCATTGATTTGTATTCCAATGCAGAACTTTTATTGTTTTGAAGTTCAATGCATAACAATTTGTAGGGCTTAAACCCTTGTATCTTATATTACAACTAAAAAACTAGACAAATTTGAAAGGAAAAAAAAAAAAAAAACTTTTATTTGAAATTAATTTATTTTTTAAACATTTTTATTAAATACTTTATTGTTTAAGCATTCAAGCTTTTGAAAGGATGGGCATTTTAAAGTTAAGTGGTTATAAGATTTCATAATAATTTTTCAGTTTACGATTGTTTACAAAAGCCAAGTATATTTGTCCAATTGCAATTATAATGCGAGAGGGAATGGTCCAATAGTCACAATATATTGGATCAAAGCAACCATATTAAAGCTTTTGAAAGAATATGCATATTATGAGCTGCTATAACATATGACAAGCAATTGAATTTGAAGCTAGTAGAATAAAAAAAACTTTATCAAGTTAAAATATGGGCTTAAATGGATTGTCCTTAAAGTATACTCAGTGACCGTTATTGGTATTTAAGATTTAAAATGAGTGTTATTGGTCTTTAAAATTATAAAAATGAGCGTTACTGTTATTCTATCAAACTCCATTAGTTTATTTTGCTTATGTGGCTAACGGAAAGATGATGTGATATTTTTTTAATATATGTAAACTACATCAAATCAACTATACATCACATGTCTCACATTGAACTAAAAATTAAAGAGAATTATATGGATTATGTAAGTTTCAAATCTTTTTTTTTAATAATTTGATAATTGTCTATGTTAAAAACACAAGGATGTGTCAATTGAACTACCAATGTTCTTGGCATGTAAGTTTCAATATATTTTTATTAAAAAATAAAAGCGCTTGTTGGTGTGGTGACATAGCACAAGAGTTGAGACTGCTTGGTAAAATGAATTCCTACCACTAAGCGACCATCGTGGATTGTATTTAAGTTTATCGTAATAATAATTTTTTATTTATTTATATTGATAACCACGAGTGTCCGGATCAACACCATGAGGAGAATCAAAATAATGACTATTGGTAAACACACCAAAGACTAAACTAGTTTGAAATCTCTATTTTAGCTCTATTTTGCTAAATGAATAATAATCGAAATCAATTTGCATATAATTAACCGAAATGATAAAGCGAAATCAATTTGCGACTACACACTCTCCAAGGACACCCCAACAACTGTTCAAAACCCCACAGTCACACTCACAAGTCACACCCTCTTTCGGCAAGAGTGAGAAGAATGCATTGGAAGTAAAAGTTTAAAAAACCGATAACAGAAGAATAAAAACAAAGGAAAAAGAAAGAAAAGCCTGGAAAAAACAAGCAGACAGCAACAGTCCTAAGCAAATACATATAATAAAGTCCACCGCATCAGCCAAAAAATGAACTGAAAAATATGAGCTAGCTAGTTTCCATTTCCCTCTTCTTCAAGTCTTGTCCCTCTCTTTTCCTCTCTGTTACATCGTTTTTGAAACTGTAGCTCTACACCAACTCATCAAAAATACTGCTACAACTTGCTAAGCATTAAATGCGGGCGTCTATTTTCGTTTCCTTTCCTCCTCCGTTTCCTTCGACCAATCGCTTTCTCTTGCGCTTCCCTTCTTCTTCTTCTTCTTCTTCCATTTCCATTGGACCATAGCATTGTCCAATCTTGATCGTTTCAGTTTTTCTGGATTTTTCTCAACTTCACTTCCACGTACGAATTTCTGATTCGCTACTCATATATATTATTCTCTTTTTTGTTTTTTTAAGTGTTTGATTCTCTTTTCAGATCTGATTTTTAGTTTAAAAGTGTGTTTTTAAATTAACTCTGGTTTTTATATTATTAGGTTTCCTCGTTAGCCAAGTTGTTTCTATTAAAAACGGTGGCGTTTTGGATGTAAGAGAGAGAGAGAGAGAGAGAGAGAGAAATGGAGGCTCGGATGAAGAAGCACAGGGAAGTGAGTCCAGAGAGAGCGAAGGTTTGGACGGAAAAGTCTCCGAAGTACCAGCAGAATCGGAAAGTTCCTGTGGTTTACTATCTCTGCCGTAACCGTCAGCTCGAGCACCCTCATTTCATGGAGGTCCCGCTCTCTTCCCCTGAGGGACTCTTCTTGAGAGGTACTCTTGAAACCTAAAAACGCCGTCGTTTTCGCTTTTTATGGAGGTTTTTGAAGTTTTTGTTTGGTTTTTTGTAGATGTGATTGATAGGCTTAATGTTCTTAGAGGCAGAGGGATGGCTTCTTTGTATTCTTGGTCTTGTAAGAGGTGAGGAAATTGTGCTCTGTTTGGTTGCTAAGAAACCTGAACGAAAAGAATTTGCCTATTTATTAATTATTATCTCACTCCACTTTTGAATATTTCTAAATATGTTTTTGGTTTATATATTGTATAAGAAAATGCAGAAGCTACAAGAATGGATTTGTGTGGCATGATCTCAGTGAAGATGATCTGATTCTTCCGGCTCATGGGAACGAGTACGTTCTCAAAGGTTCCGAGCTCTTCGAAGAATCTAACTCTGGTAAACAGAGATAATTGCTTTGTTTTCAGTTAATAATTTGTATGAACTATTCGTGAGAGACTATTTGATTTGGTTGTTTTTTGATATACAATTAGTAAAAAGAATTTAAGAAAGCTGAAATGTGGAGTATTTTCTTTACAGAACGATTTAGTCCCATTGCAAATATAAAAATGCAGAGTTTGAAGCAATTACCAGAGCCCGCGTCGTCTAGAAGCAATGATGACTCTTCCTCATCATCCAGCATGAATGGGAAGGAGACAAAACATTCCCAAGAAGACGAGCTCTCTCCTCCGGTTCAACGACCTGGTTCCTCTAGTGTTTCTCCCGAGTCTAGAGTTGGAAAGAATTCTTCATGGGGTGGTTCTCTAAGCTTGACGGAGTATAAGGTTTACAAGGGTGATGGTTTAGCTGATGCCTCGACGCAGACTGAGGAAAATGCAAGCAGACGTAAGGCCCGAGAGACTTGTACAAGAGGTGTTTCAACGGAAGATGGGTCGGTAGAGCCTGAATGTAGTGAGATTTATCAAAATCAGGTTTCACGTGCAAAAGAGAATTCTGAGATCTGTAGAGATTCGGTTTCACCTCCTCCATCTACCTCTAGTGCGTCTTCATCAGGTGGCAAGACGGAAACTTTAGAATCATTGATTAGAGCTGATGCTAGTAAAATCAATAGTTTTAGGATTCTTGAAGAGGAAGAAATTCGAATGCCGGTCAATGCAAGGATAAAGGCTACAAATGTGTTCATGCAGTTGATCTCATGCGGGTCAATATCAGTGAAGGACCACAGTTTTGGCCTGATTCCAACCTATAAGCCCAGCTTTACCCATTCAAAATTTCCATCTCCATTGTTCTCTTCTTCATTAATGTTGGGGGAGCTTGATTGCTTGTCAGAGAATCCAAGGCTAATGGGACTTAGGTTGGAAGACAAAGAATATTTCAGTGGGAGCTTGATTGAGACCAAAATGCTTAAGGAAGAAGGAGGTGGAGTTAATTCTCTGAAACGCTCTTCTTCTTGCAATGCTGACAGGTTAGTCCAGTTCCAAATCTTTCCTTGCAGTATTAAATCTTTTGAACATATCTATGGTGCTTGAGCATTAGGGATTATCACTAGAGTTGCCTAATTTGGTTGATAACGTGCATTTTAGGGGAAACTTCCGAGCCTTGCCCTAACTGGTAGGTTGGAAATGGGGTAGGTCCGAACCATTGAAAGCCTGTCTGTCCAGGCCTAACTGGATTTGAACATACTGTTCACTAGTATAACAAGATAGGGCAGAATTCATTGAACAAAGATACCTATTTCATTTATCTAAACCATTTGTTTTGTGGACCATCTTTCCTGATATATGTGTGTTTGGGATTGTTAAACATTCCCATTTGTGCATGAATGCTTGGGGCTCAGGTCACTTTGAAGCTTAAGCCAAAATAAATCATGCTTTATTTCCAATCTCAATTGCTTAAGGAGCTGAGTTAATATAAGATCATGGTATCTTACTTGGGTGTTCTACTATTAAAGTAACACCAACTTTAAAAAACATACTAAATGAGAATACTTAAATCAGTTATAAAACTATTATATGGTCAGTTGAAAATGTGTAATCAATAATTGGAATAACATGAGGTGGTAATGTTGGATTTCGATGAATGTTGGATTAGGTTGATTTGCAAGATTGATTAGTTTTGTGAAGAAGCTTGTGCATGAATAGACTTTTTAGGAACCAAGCTAGAAGACTTGATACTTATTTCAAGCTTGATCATTTCCAAGTAAGCTAAGCTTGAAGCATCAACTATTCAGTTCAGCTTGGCTTCCGAGAGAGAGAGAGAAAAGGTTGGTTAAAAGAACGAATTAATTGATCCTGTAGCTAGCATGGAATATACTTATCTTAAATGCTTTAAAAGATAAATCTGGGGAATATGCTACAGCTCATTGCACCTGAAGCACTTTGCCTGACATGGCATTGAGCCTTGATTGAGAAATTTAGAATTATTGTTTTAATACCCAATTTAGGATATACTTGGCTTTGTTTATCCTGATTTACTTTCTTTGATATTTTTGTTGAATTAACAGAAGAGTTATTGGGTTAGGTTTAGCAGAATAATGGGTCAAGGGTTGTTAATTGAGATCTATTAGCATCTTGTAGGAGTAGTTATAAAAATGGTATCTTATAGGGATATGGCAGTCATAACATCCATGTTGACCTTCCATGTGTGGTTAATTCCTTTGCGATTTTCTGCAAATAGAGCGAAAAGTATGAAACAGAATGCCATTTGCAGGATATGTAAGCAATTGGATCCAATTGAGGACAAAGTGGAGTCAACCTCTGGACGTTCAAAATGTATCCCGCGATCAATTAAGAATTCATTCAGCAAGCAGCCACGAAGCGAATCTATGAGATCACCTGTTTCAGATAGACCAAGAAACTCTTCGGATGGAGCTGACAGCTCACAAAACATTACTCCCAGTGTATCCAATGGTGGTAGTAAGAGAATAACAGAGCCTTCCTCAGGGAGAAAGCAATCAAAGAGGCTAGATTCCTTCAGAGAAGAGGAGAAAGTGATCAAAATCGAAGAAAGTTAAGTGTTGAGTCTGCCCCAATTTCACAATAGGTTCTCAAAATTATCATTGTGATTCCACTTTCTTGTTAATGTTGGTTAACATTTATTTGATTTTCTCCTACAGGCTTGCTTCAGGAGCTCGGGTTATAATCGAATCCAAAGCGCCTTGTGAAACCATCGTTGGCAGCTCATAAAAAATGGGTACCTTTTTCTTTCCATCTGAGAAAGGTTGTCCATCCTGTAAAACTAACTGGTTTTCAGGCTTGGTTTGAATATGAAATGATGGTAGTAAATTTGTTGGGGGTCCACGCGATGATTCTGTAAACCTGGAAAGTAAAAAAGAGTAGTAGCGAATCACTCATTTGCGAAGGGAGCTGGCACTGGTAGTGTTCAGGTGTGGACCTAGTGGACCAACTCCTCAGATTTTTTGAGTTGGTAGGGCCAGCTTTCTTAAATGGGATTGAACTGTTTCTTGTACAACAGCTTCCTTCATGGAACGGTATAATAGGGAAAGGGTGCCTAGTTTACTTTAAACGTGTTCAACATGTGGGTGCTGATGTTGCCAATGATGCCTTTGAAATTAGATATTGGCTGGGGAAATGCTTTAGTGTTGAATTCAATCATCGGCAAGATTAGCTCCTCCTGGGATACCTCTGCAGCCACGGGCCGTTGAAAAAGTTTAAGGGAGGCAAAAAGTTTCTTTTGTTGACTCTTCTTAAAAGCCAAAAAGTGTTCTACTCTTAAAGCAAAACTTTTTTTTTTTTTTTTTTTGGTGTGTTCTTAATTAGAAACGACATGAGCCTGGTTTTTGACCTTTTGCTTTTGCATTCAAACGGGCCATGACCATGATTCACAAATGTAAATAATTTGGAGAGTGGAGAGTGGAGAGGTTGACTCATGATTGTCGTTTTGTATTTGCTATTCCCAAGTTGTTCGACAAATCTGGATCTTCTTTTTTTAAATAAGCAAAAAGTAACGGGGTATGGGCCACCGAAAGTTTTATTCACGTGTTGGACAACTTTAATATGATGCTGGCAATCTAGGGAAAAGGGGGGAGAGAGGACTGTCTGAAGGCTTTTTTTTATCTGGAATGATGTATCTTGTTGCTTATCTTAACCTTTTGTCAAGGCAGAGGAAGCCTTGAAGAGCGACATTTGTTTTTAATTACTTCAATTAGAGCATAAAAGTAGGCCTGAGAAGCACTTGAAATAAAGTTAACTGTAACTGAGGTGGTGATGCTGTGTGTTGCTGCTTGGTATTGGCTAAATGATAGTTTAACCCCCTCGAAGTGTTCAATGGAATCTCTATTGCCAAAGTCAGCAACAACGTTTTGGGGTCCACCACTTAATGAATATGTATGACTGTCTGAGTGTAACTTGTTTAGTACGTTTTTCTTTCCTTTTCCCCAGTACATTTTTTTCCCTCCATTATTATCCAATACTAACTTCTGCCTTATGGAGTGATTTTGGTGAATTCACGTGTACAAGGAAGTTTTACATGATTGCCAAGGAGTTCACTCGGTTACATATGGATAAAAGCTTAAAATTACTAATGTATGCTTCATATATCGAGATGGAACAACTGGAGGTTCTGGCCTTTTGCATTTCCATCCAAGACTTTCAGGTTTTCTTTCAGCATTCAAATTTTCAATACATTTGAAACATGAATGTCATTGGCATAAAATTTCTTTCCAAATTTTATAGTAAATGTAATAGATATTATAACATTAGCACCTACAAGAAAGTGGGTGGAATGAAAAATGGAATTGCAACAAGGATTATGGTTGAACACGGAGTTCGGACGTCCAATAACTCAATGG
Source organism: Fagus sylvatica (assembly GCA_907173295.1). Taxonomy (NCBI): domain Eukaryota; kingdom Viridiplantae; phylum Streptophyta; class Magnoliopsida; order Fagales; family Fagaceae; genus Fagus; species Fagus sylvatica. The sequence continues at coordinate 5,158,866 of OU015770.1, read as the reverse complement.
TGAACTTGGTCCAATGACTCACTGGTACAAGGATTTATTAAAAGAATATGACTTACTCACTAGGACAAAAACCAACTAGTCGGATTAGTCAGAGGGACTCTAAAAGTTAAGACAAAAGGGCTTTACAAAGTAAGTTTAGAGAAAAAACTACATAGTAACGGGATAACATTTCTTTTTCTATTTGAGAAAGTATTTAAGGATTCCCTCAAATAACATTTCTTTTTCTATTTGAGAAAGTATTTAAGGATTCCCTCAAGGGAGAGTGGTGGGTGCTTCCCCGGATTGAGATCCCATGCAATACTAAAAAAGTATTGTATGGGTGCAATTCATTTTTCCCTCTCAATGGTTTTTCACTTTTTTACTTTTTGCTTTTTGAATTTTTTAACAATTTTTTATTAAGTGGTTGAGATTGAAAGTTAAGAAGTTAACTTTTAATCTCAACCACTCAATTGGTATTGCATGCAATACTAATTGCATGGGATCTTAATCCGGTGCTTTCCCATGCTGTCAGGTAGGGAGTCTGACAACACACCACTCCATGAGGCTGAGGTTGGCTAAACAAACATGATCCTAAAACGTTATTTGTCACAACTACAAAAGGGATAGCTTTGTCACTTTGCATTAAATGTTGATATGGGTTGATGAGCCTTAATTAATGCAAGATGTGACGAAATGTGTCATTCTGCAAACTTTTCTTTTTAGGTGGATGAGGTCGTCAACTGACTTTTGTAAGAGCATTCGCAGCCGGCCCTCTATAATAGATATCTTGTTAAAATAGAAGGTACTGTAGCAATAAATCACAAAAAAAAAGCTCCCAACCGGCCCTATATAATAGATTTCGGATTTACAAATTGCTACAGTAACATGTAAAACTATATGTTACTGTAGCAATTTGTATAGATTTTTTATTCATTTTCTTCGGTCTTCGATCTCCTCTCTCCTTTTTTTTTTTTTTTCCTCTCTTGCCCCCTCCTCTCTCTACTCTGCTCTCTCTCTTAGTCTCAGTCAATGGCTCTCTCTCAACCCAGAGGTCTTCGGCGATGGCGGAGCTGGCGGCACAATCAGCTAAGGCGATGAGAGTGGCGGTGGAGTCGGTGGTGGGTTTGCGGTTTGCGTGGGTTTGGTTGCCATGAGGTGGTGGTGGCGTGGATTTGGTTGCCATGAGGTATGGTTGGTTGTGAGTTTGGGTTTTGATCTAACCGCCGGTGTGGGTGTGGGTTTTGATCTAGTCGCCGGCGTGGGTGATCGATTTGGGTGTGGGTTGCTGGGTTGGGTTTGGGAGGGGATGGGTAGAAAAATGGTTTTGATAAAAAAAAGTTTTTCTAAAAAAATTATAATATTGTTTTAATAAGATATTTTGTAAAGTAGATAATGGGATGTGAAGTGTTATGTAAAAATGAGTTTGTATAATAAAAAAGATGCTTTTTGGAGATGTAAAATAGAGATCCGTTGCAATTCTGGTTGGGAATGCTCTAAACCGCTCAAACGATTTGGTTGTTTTGGTTTTGTGCACAATTCAGCCATATCAAGTTATTTTGATCGAAGATCATGTTCTAGGCATGGTTTTAAAAACTGGACCGGACCGGCCGGTTCAACTGGGGACCGGTGTCCAATCCGGTCCGGTTCTCTAGAAAAACCGGAAAATTAAAAAAATAAGCCAAAAACCGGAAACTGCCGGTTTGACCATAAAAACCGCGAACCGGAGCGGTTGAACCGGTTTTGGCCCGGTTCCACTTATTCCAAAACTACGTCGTTTTGTTTTTTTTTCCCTAACCTAAAACCCATTTTTTTCATTTTCAGCCTTCTTCCTCAATCCTCACGCCGTTCTCCCTTTCTCACTCTGCCTCTCGGTCTCTCACTCACTCTCACTCTCACGGTCTCACCTTCGGCTTCTCACGGTCTCACCTCCGGCATCTTGGTCTCTCACTCTCACTCTCGCGGTTTCTCACCTCACGGTCTCACTTCCGGCGCGATCTCACCTCCGTGACTCACGGTCTCGATCTTTCACCGTCTCACCTTAGTGGCTCGCGATCTTGCCGTCGCCTCACGCTTGCGATCTCACCGCCACCGCTCGTCCTCGATCTCTCTCACCCACTGACCCAGCCAAGGGCCACGGCACCCCCATCAAGCTCTCTCTCTCTCTCTCTCACTCCCATTGTCAAATTTTGGTCTACAGGTTGTTTTTCTTTTTCCCCATATTTTCTCTCTGATTTGGTGTCTACTGAGTTGTTGGTCTGCTGGTGTGAATTGTATGAAGTTTTGATTTTTATTCATCTGTATTTGTTGTGCTTCTGGATTGAAATTTTGATTGAAATTCAACTGTATTTGTTGTGCTTCTGGGTCGTTGGTCTGCTGGTGTGATTTATAAGTTGGTTTGTATTCATCTGTATTTGCTGTGCAATTTATTTGATATTTGATTTTATTGCAGGATTGTTATTTGTATGGTTTAAGGATGATTATTTTGTATGTTAATATGCTTATTATTATTATTTTTTTCTACTAAATATAAAATGTGAAGAGAAAACCGGTTATATTTTTTTTTATGTATTTAATTAATTATTTTATTTATTTATATAATTTTAAAGCTATTTATGATGTCACCGGTTTGACCACCGGGGTCGGACCAGTGGTACGGGAACCACTCCCTTTTCCGGTTCTCTTCCCGATCCGGTTTTTAAAACCATGGTTCTAGGATTTGATCAGCCAACTTACATTGAACTCGACGAAAAGCCTTTGGATCAACCATGAAGCATGGTTCTGAGCTATACTCATTGGACTGGACCTTATTGGATTGGGCCCCTTGAATCCACTCATTATGGATTTGTACAATCCTCCCCCCCTAAAAAAAACCTTGCTTGCACCACTATATTACTAGATTTATTTAACATGGCCTATATAATAATAGTCTACCTGTCAGTCTGTCACACAAATTGATTTTTTATTTTTTTATAAGTGGATAGATGGAGAAGAGAGAATTTGAATTTGAATTCTCTTAACAATTGAATTACAGAATTCTTAGCCCACACAATTGGATTTGTTTATATTTTGTGTATGCAACTGCACATGAAAATAAAAATAAAAATAACCTACACATTTCTTGTCTAATTCTCCACACCTAACAAGTAAAGTAACACGTTGGTAATAAAACCAAGTTGAGCGTGTGCCTTGGGTTCCGTTTCAATTTAAAAGTTGCAGTAGAAGGTTGTGTCCATAAAAGCATACAGAAACTGATATCTTCAGAAGTTCAGATACATCATTGCTGCCAGGAATTGATTAAAAAATAATCCGAGCATTAATTTAATATAATCGAAAGTAAAGCAGTATCGGCTTATTAATGTACATATGTATCAAACCTTGTAGCCCATATCCATTCTCTTTCTAAAATTATTTTTTAACAAAAATATGCGGACTCCTTTAAATGTTTGTCATGCGTTAACATTTCAAGGAAAGAAATAGGGTTGTACATGCCCATTTTTTGATCAAGTAATTGTTGGGCTCCCAATAAAATATTTGGGCTTTAATAAGTTAGCCCAATAAGCCCAACCCATTTAAATATCTCAAAAAATGTCAATTTACTTGGGCTTATTTTAAAGTGCCTTGACACAATTCTAAAAAGCCCACAACCTAAAACATATATGGCCCAATCCACTAAAATGCCATAAATAGTACCTAATGAGCCACCTGGGCCCACTAAAAGGGAATTTCGGCACTGTTCACAAACCCAAAGAAAACTCATGTGAAGCCCATAACCCAAGGTGTGCTTATTATACAATTATTTGGCCCAAATACTATTAAAATAAATGAAGGGAAACAGCTGGAGCCCAAATGGCAACCAGCCCCAAAAATCCAAATGGTTGAATACAGCCAACCCGTGGGACCCATGAAGTCTGAAGAGAAACTGACAGAGCAGGGGCTGTATATCTGCTGTGGAGCCCACGACATGTCCTTATTACACTAAAAGAGAAGAAGTGCAACAGCTCCCATCTTCTCCAACGTGACAAGAGCCATTGAGATACCATTTTCAAATTATTCAAACACCACCAGCTCAGTCCAGCTCTACACTCCACCGGAAATCATGAATTCTGGTACTGTTCACGCAGCAGACTTGTGCACAACAGCTCAAGGACCACTGGCAGCAACCAAAACATGCTGGAAATAAAGAAGTATGGTGGAAAAGCTAATGGCCATGTCCATTCCAGTCCCAAAAGGACTCAGGGAGTAGGACTCACGGCCCAGTAGCTCCCGTGACGGCCCAGACCCGTGAGGAAGCTACTCTCCTTATGTTGATCTGACTTGAGGAGTGTGGTTTGGTGGAGGGGAGTTAGTTCCAAGACTTAGGTAACCATGGACTATTGTCATTAGGTCTGCTGGGGGGCACAGTGACGAGTTTATGGAAACCAAGTCACAAAAGACATGCATAAACCCAACTTTACACTAAAAATCCACTAACTAAACAGTGGACACCTCTGACAAAACCATTTCAGAGGGAAAACAGGCCTTACCCTGCCAATAGGGAAGGACCATAATCATTTTAGCCAACAAAACACTCTCTTTGACCAACACATGTGATGGAGGGTTAATTTGGAGAATAAACAAGATTAAGGGAAGCCAAAATCTCGTTTTTAGGCAACCCTAATTACTTATATATAAAGGACTGATTGCATTCTTAATGCATCAGATCCACCAGCCCCAAACAGAACCACCCAAAAGGAAAAACCAGAAAAGGAAGAACACTTCCAAAAACTCAAGAAATTACCACAACAAAGATCCAAGGAGAAAAGGCCCTCGAAATGGGTTTCCTGAGATCATTCCCAACCTAGAAACACCAATCAAAAACTCCAAAGACACATTCCCGTCTGAAAAGATCGGAATTCACAACTTAATATCTTTCTCCCCAGAAAAAGCTCTCCTGGCAGATGTCTGGGCAGAAATCCTGAAATATCTTTATAAGAGCCACAATGGTTCTTTATCATTGATTTTAGCTCCATAAAAAGCCCAAACACAATTCTCTCTTACCCTTATGCATGTCTTATTGGGACTGACTCTCTCCCAACAAGTCAACACTCTTTTAGTCTCAACAAGTGCATTATTTATTCAGAGGTCTTGCAGCAGATGTCAACGACAGTATGCAGAACATGTGTTTTCATCATTTTTGACTGAAGATATTCTGTTTCAAGGCCTGATCCAGCCCAGGAACAGTGAGAGGCTCGGCCCAACAACTGATTCCTAGGCTCCTCATTAACAACATTGCTTTGATAAGTTCTCTTGTCCTTGTTCTAATTCTATTTGGGTCCTTAAAACATGGGAAACATGTGAGCTGGTATTTTTTGTGTTAAGATCACTGTGTTTCAAGTTTGGATACAGTTGAAGGAACAGCAAGTGGCTCGGCCCAATGACTGTTCTTTAAATTTCTTGTCGGTTATAATACTTCTACGAGCTTTTAGTCCTTCTCCACATTTATTTGGGCTTTATTATCTTAGCTCCTTTAAAATACTTTTTGGAAGTATCCCATTAGCCCTTGGGCTGAATTTATGGCCCTCGGTTGAATCTTGGGTTCGACTACCCCTTCTCTAAAGTTCAAGACCACGTAGTGATCGCCCTCGGCACGCCGCGTGGCAATATGACAAAAACACCCCTCACAGCTAATCACTTTTTGATTAACAACGGATGTTGTGAATAAGTACACTAAATAAATGCTAAATAGCTATGCAATTCATAGTAGTATACGGCGATAGCCTAGTTATACTGATTGTATTAATATGCATGGTTAAGCTATCAATTCATGAGACCTACAGTAATTTTTCCAATCAGTGGCTGCCTCCTTCAGGGAAGGAATCCTTCCAAATCTAATTGTGTTGAATCGTTCGAGATTTAGCTCTGGAATGGATCAGGCTGCTCAATTAGAGTTGGCCCAATGACAGAAAAAGTCCCTACTTGAGCAAATGCAAGATGGAACTTAGGGACTATATTCTTTTATGCTTCTTGTAGGCATAAGGTGAGCAAAGGACATCAATGTTGGGAATATGGGTTTACAAAACAATGGAAAGAACAAAAAAAAAGAATCAGAAAACATAAAACTTGGAGGCATGATTACGTTTTCCTTGAAACAATATTTTCCCCCAATAATTATTGCTGAAGGTTTACATGTTTCTATGTAACAACTAACAAATATTCAGTCCCTTTATTTATGATACCTCTCAAGACCTACATCATATTTTTCAACTTAGTATGTGGTATATTTACTTTTTTCTAAGAGACAAAAAAAAAAGTTGATAATTGTAATTATGAATATGTACTTTATTAAAAACAGTCACGCAATATACACAAAATATATATATATATATGAGTATATGGCGATAGCCCCAATTAGCCCATTGACTGAAAAGTTCCTACTTGAGCAAAATAATGCACGATGGGGGTTAGGGAGTAGGGACTAAATTTTTATGCTTCTTGTAGCATAAGGTGAGCAAAGCAAATCAAGTTAGAAATATGCAAGCATGATTGATCGATAGTGAAGTACAGAAGTGATACACCCACATTAGAGACTTCCTTAATTTGCACGTTTTCTTCTTGTACTAATTTAAGTTCACAGTATAACATGGAAGAGCATTGATACACTTCGGCTATATTTAGTTCACAGTATACCTTTGTACACGTTTTCTTCTTGTACTAAATTCAGGGAGATAAGGCTACCACAGAACAGGGGCGGATCCAGGAATTCCACTCAGGGTGGGCACCTTTTGTCTTTTGATTTCAATAATGTTCATAAAATAAAACTAACCCATCATCAGGGGCGGAACCAGAAATTTAATCTAAGGTGGGCACATTTGATCTCAAACAAAATTAAAAATAAACTAATAAAATAAGACCAACCATAAAGAATTAACTAATAAAATAAAATTAACCAAGTGTATGGTTGGCTGCCCATAAAAATAAAAACATTTGAGTAACTGAGTTTGACAATTTCAAAATTCATATCACAGAGAGAGAAAGAAGGAGGAATAAAAATTACCAGTTAGAGGTAGAGTAGGTAGGAGGGCCAAGACTTCGGAGCCAGGACCAGGCATTGTGGGTTAATTATTGACATTGTTGTGATTTTTGTCTAAATTTTTATGATATTATCTGGATTATTTTTTAGTGTTACTATCCTTTCTTTTTCGCTTGATTTTTTAGTGGGTCAACTTCTAAAATTTCCAATTTATATATATATATATATATATTATTTATTAAATATTTTAAAATTGTAAGTCATATTATCTTAGATGACATTCCAATTACCACTTTAAATGAAAGATGTACACTTAAATATTTTGGACTGCTCACGTTAGTACCCAAGCCTAGCAAAAAAAAAGCCTGATAGTTATTCAATTAATTAAAGAATAGAAAAATAAAATAAAATAAAAGACATTTAAAAAAGTAAAAAGTGAAAAGAATGGGGAAGGGTGATCCACGTGGTTGGAGAAGAGAGAAAGTTGGTGGGTTGTTGGCGAGAAATTATTCAGTCCACCAGGTGAACCATGTCATCCATCCACCTTCCAATAATTAAATACCAAGTGTTTTATTTTATTGACTAAAATCAGAATAGATAACTATCAAATGTTGAAGATACCTAAATACCCCCAACAATTTTGGCTACCAAAACCTTACCGTAACAACCTTCATCTCCTTCAACGATTTCCCCAAGAATCCAAGATGTCTAGATTTGCATTCTCAGAGAAAATAAACAAGCCACCACGATCAGGGAGAGAAAGAGTGACGTTGCTGCGTCGTACCACCGCCCACCGCTCACTGCCAACCACCGTTGGACCACCGCCCATGCCCATCGATAAAAATAGGACCGTACCCAATACCCTAATCTTGGATATCTTTCTTAAACCGGTCAACCCAATGCTCCAATTGATTCCACAAATGACAAACCCAAACTTTTTTATTTGAATCCTTCTTTCAGTATACATGTCTATTATTATCAATAAAGCTCTTAGAGTTAGATTGACGCATCTGTTCATGTTCCTGTTGGTATTGAAAATCATATTGACGTTATAATATTTAGATTTTATGACTTTTGTCAAAAGTCCTAATCTAGTCGTAGGCACCTCTAAAGGATATCAAGAACGAGAGGATGCAGATCTGGACATCCACAGGGAAATCGTTGAAAGAAATGGAACCACCCGTTCGGTCGGCGCTGCCGCTCGCCTGTGGAGATTGTTACAGTGAGGTTTTGGTAGCCAAAACTGTTGGGGGTATTTGGGTATTTTCAACATTTGATGGTTATCTATTCTGATCTTAGTCATTAAATCAAAACACATGGTATTTAATTATTGGGATGGTGGACGGATGATATGGTTCACCTGGTGGACTGAATAATTTCTCGTTGTTGGCTGACAATTTATAAGCTTGGAAGATGTCAAATGTTAGTCTTGTCGGTAAAGAAGAAGAGGAAACAAAAGAAGATGAAGAGGAGAAAGAAGAAGGGGCAACAGTGAAGATCCAAAGGCTAAGACGGAGAGACAACAGAGAGAGAATCGAGTGAAAGTCGTGCAAAATATTGAGTTTGAGAGGATATATTCCTGGGTAATATATTTTTTCTAAGATTGAGGGTGGGCACGTGCCCACCCTGGTCACAAGCTAGATCCGCCACTGCCACAGAAATACTTGGATGGATTATTTCCAAGTCATGAACGACTTGCGGTATTCAAGGGATTGTTGGCTTTGATTGCTTTCAGTTATGCTCTAAACGAATTCATTGATGGATGCCACATATGGGTAATGAGGGAGTATGGTGTTGTTGAGTCATGGACTGAAAAAATTGTACCACTAGAAAATGTTAGGCAGTTCTTGAAGAAGATGACACTAAGCTGTTGTAGTTTAACTCTATTGTCGGTAAACGACATGTAGCTTCTGTACAGACTTGATAAGTCTGATTAACTGCCCATCACGTGCTCTTAAGTTAGTTAAGTTCAATCTGTTATAAGTTTGTTAAGATTGTTAAATCAATTTTAGTTCATTTACAGTGTATATATACACTGTGTTAAACCAGAAATTAATCAAGGAGGTTTTCACTCATTCTAGCATTCTCTAATCACTCTCTCTCTTTCTCTTTTCTTTCCTCCATTACTGTAATACAAAGATCTTCAGATCTCTTCATGGTATCAGAGCCCACAATCATGGATCCTGTGGCAAACCCATTGTTGCTGCTCAATAATATGTCAAATCTGATGTCAATCAAGCTGGATAGTGTGAACTATATGGTCTGGAAACTTCAGATCTTAGCTATCCTCGATGCTTACTCCATGATTGAATATCTAGATGGCTTAACATAACAACCAAGACAGTTTCTCATCAATGAAGCTGGTGTTCAATCTGTGAACCCAGCCTTCCTAATATGGAAAAAGAAAGACAAGGCACTCCTGACCTTGATCTATTCTACACTTTCTTCCCCTGTATTGGCTATGGTGGTGGGTTCAACCACTTCTCAAGAAGTCTAGAACAGGTTGGAGGAAAAGTTTACTTGCACAGCTCGAGCAAATGTGCTCAATCTGAAATTAGAACTACAAGGAATCAAGAAAGGGAATGAGTCAATTAGTTCCTATCTTTAGAGGATAAAGAGTACAAGAGACAAACTCTCTACTGTTGGAGTTCTTGTTGATAATGAAGAACTTCTACACATGGTTCTCAAGGGATTACCAAAGGAGTTTGCTCCTTTTGCTTCAGCAATAAGGACTAGAGATGATACCATCTCTTTTGAGAAACTTTCAGTTCTGCTACAAACTGAAGAACAATCCATGATTGAAGCCTTAGATCTTTTCTCAAATTCTGCACTTGCAATGTTTGTCACCAACAATCAAAAACCTCACACTGGTTTTAATGGAGGCTTCAATGGTAATCAAGGCTACAACAGAGGAAGGGGAGGCAGAAACTCCTCCAATCGTGATAGAGGTGGAAGATCCTTTGGCTTTTATCCCACTCCATCACAGATGCCACACACCTCCAACTCTTAGCCTCCATCTTAGTTTGGATCTCAAGGCAGACCTAAGAGACCAACATGTCAAATTTGCTGGAAGGCAGGCCACTATGCCATTGATTGCTATCATAGGATGGACTTTGCCTATCAAGGAAAGAATCCACCTACAAAGCTTGCAGCCATGGCAAGTGCCTCAAACCTCCAACACACTCAGAATTCTGAGACTTGGCTCACTGATACAGGAGCATTTGATCACATCACAGCAAATGTCTCCAATCTCAACACCCCAACACCTTACCAAGGATCTAATCAAGTCACTGTAGGTAATGGTCAGAGTCTCCCAATCCAAAGCATAGGTAATGCTCAATTACATACTCAATATCATCAATTCCAACTTAGAAATGTCTTGCATATTCCAAGAATTGCTTCCAATCTTTTGTCAGTGCATAAACTCTGTTTAGATAACAATTGTAGTTGTCATTTTGATGCTCAACAACTCTTGATTCAGGATTTACCTACAGGGGGACTCCTTTATAAGGGTTTGAGTAAAGATGGTGTCTATCCCATCCACTCTTCCCAATTCTGCAAATCTGCATCAGTTAACAAGTCAGCCTGTCTTGCATCTTCTACTCTCAAATGGCAACTCTGGCATTCAAGACTAGGACATCCTAGTGCCAAGGTTCTCCATAATATTCTTCCTTCTTTGTCTCCTTGTACTTCTTTAGATTTCAATTCAGTACCAACTCATTGTAAACACTGCATTGCTGGCAAGATGCACCAGTTACCCTTTCCAGTTTCTATTAATAAAGTGACTCCTCCATTTCAACTTGTCCATGCTGATCTATGGGGTCCAACTCCCACTGTCTCAATCAATGCATTTCGTTTTTATTTAGTCTTGGTTGATGAGTTTACCAAATTTACTTGGGTCTACCTGCTTAAACACAAGTCTGATACATTTTCAATTTTCAAGCAGTTCACAACCTTAGTTAAAACACAATTCAAGCACTCTATTCAAACCTTTACATACTGATTGTGGGGGGGAATTCACATCCAATGAATTTCATACATTTTGTGCCAATAATGGCATGGTTCACCAACTCAGCTGTCCTCACACTCCACAGCAAAATGGTGTGGCAGAAAGGAAGCATAGACATATTATACAATGTGCCTTAGCTCTTCTTTCACAATCAAACCTTCCCATTTCATATTGGTCATATGCAGTGTCCATTGCAACTCATCTCATCAACAAATTGCCAACACCAATACTGTCCAATAAGTCACCTTGGGAACTTTTATTCAACTCAAAACCCTTAATATCTCACCTCAAGGCTTTTGGTTGTCAGTGCTTTCCTTTACTTACCCCATACAACAGTCACAAACTTCAACCTAAATCTGTACCCTGCATATTTGTAGGTTATCCATCTAATTGCAAAGGTTATATCTGCTTTGACCCTTCATCACATAGATTCTATACTTCTAGACAATGTTTTGTTCAATGAAACAGTGTTCCCTGACCTCACTACATCTGTACAACCCTCATCATCTCCCCAAACATCTACCTTTTCACCTGAGTCTTGGTTAAATACACTAATTACCTTACATTGCTGCACTCAGTCCCAAAGCCTTGCTTCTTTAGACAATACAACCACTTTACATGATTCATTTCCTTTATCCAACAGTCTAACCGCAATACCCAATACACTAACTGTACCCAATAGTCCCATACCTCCACCATTGACATCTCATTTACCCATACATTCCACATCTACCTCATATAATCCACCTGACAGTACCAATACAATCCCTATGTCAGATGCCACAGTTATATTAGATGCCACAGCTACCTCACAGAACCCAGCTCTTTCTCCAGATATAACTGAGCCCTCATTACACTCTCCTAACCCCATATCAGTCAATACAAACACCACCTCTCACCATCCTATGCAAACCAGGTCTAAAAGTGGCATCCACACAAGAACATAGTGGGTTGCAAATGGGTATACAAACTAAAAAGACATAGTGATGGTACTATAGCCAGGTACAAAGCTAGACTTGTGGCCAAAGGCTTCCATCAACAACAAGGAGTTGACTATGATGAAACTTTCAGCCCTGTGGTTAAACCTCCCATTATAAGACTCATACTCTCATTGGCAGTGTCACAAAACTGGCCCCTAAGACAACTCGATGTTAAAAATGCTTTCCTCCATGGAACACTCAAAGAGGAAGTTTATATGGCACAACCTCAGGGCTACATTGACTCTACCAACTCTCGCTATGTCTGCAAACTACATAAGTCCATCTATAGCCTCAAGCAGGCCCCTAAAGCATGGTTTGACAGCTTTACTACTCAATTACTTCACTTGGGGTTTACTGTATCCACGGTTGACTCATCTCTCTTCATTTACCACCACAAGGGAGTTATAGCTTATTTACTCCTTTATGTGGATGATATAGTGCTCAC
>OU015770.1:5120192-5146344 GCA_907173295.1 Fagus sylvatica | reverse complement strand
CAACAGCAGTATCCATATTCACCGCTGAAAAATCGTGGTCATCCTGTTATATGGTTTCAGTCCATGCAAAGAACATGTTAATCAAACAATAACGAAAAAATGGCTGACTAAAATTTATAGCATACTTTATGGTTCACATCTTATGGGCTCAGTGGTTTGACAAAAATTACATAAAAGCAAATGTTAAGATTCAATCAACCTCTAAGTCAAAAATCATAATTGCCAACAACTTTAAACATCTGTGTCACTAATAAGTACTCCTAAAGGAATATCCCTACAGTACCAATCAGGCAAAGAGAATCAATAGACCAGCAATTTGTTAGCAATTACCTGCCAATTTTTGCACATCGCAATGATTCTGTCAAAATCCGTGTTTATTGCACGTAAAAAGTGATCTGAAGGACTTTGCATAATTGGGCAAGGAAATCCAGCATTTGAGAAGTGCTTCATTAGCAAAAGGAATGTTAGTTAATAATAACTTAAGATGCTCCATTTAGTCTCCAAGAAGGCAAAGAGGAAAAAAATTGCAATTTCACAGAACATACAGTTTATGCAAAAAAAAAAGCAAGAAATCATGATACACAGTACTATTTACCTGCAAGCAAGCCAACGTTTCTCCAAAAAACAAGGTATTTCCATTTGAAAGCAGACAAATCCGGTCAAAGAGGCCAAATACTTCAGTGCTGCTTTGGTAAATGGTGAAAATAAGAGTGCACCCAGTGCTTGCAAGTTTCTTCAATGTAACCATCATCAAAAGTGCAGAGACACTGAACAAAATAAGATCATATACTTTAACTAAAAGATGACAGTAAAGAAAATGCTTCAATAGAAAGACATCAATCATTATGAGCAAGCAGGGAATGTGACAATCTGTCAAACTATAAATAGATTTCACAAAGGATACCCCAAATAGAGACAAACAAATCACTGATACCTATGCAACCTTTAGAATAGCAACATAGTGACAGTGTGATGCCAAATTTATCATAAAGTTATTAATATAATTCTTTTGCCTAAAATTTCATCAATTGAAATCCCCCTATTACAATAACTCCGATTTAAGACCATTTGCAAGTTGGCTGGAGAATTGACATACAATGCAATGAATACAGCCAGTTCCACTCGAGCACAGACAAGTGAAGAGCATGTCTATGAAATGATTCAGTGGCATCTATTTGAAACATTTAATATAAGAATGTTCTTCCTTGCCCAAGAAACACTGCTACAGAATTTGCAACATAGATCACTCATATAGTCATGCACCAGAGAGCGTGGAGGGTGCAACAAACAAGTTACAGGTAAGACCCTTTAAAATTTGAATCAGGGAAACCATAAAAAATTACCTGTCAAGATGATACAGCGGCTCATCTATAAATAAGACATGTGGCCTCATCACAAGTTCCCTGGCAATGCTAACACGCCTTCTCTCACCCCTAGGAAGACCCTTCATATAACAGTGGCCACCTATCAATTTGTTTGCATAATCACCAAGAGACATAGCATGAATGGCATCCTCTACGACACTCTTCTTCTGACAAAAGAAACCAGGAAGTTGAAGCAGTGCTGAATAGTACAGAAACTCCCGGACAGTGAGGGACCCAATAAGACTGGTTTCCCTCTCAACATATCCCTGCAAATGAAAAACAAATACGACATGAAAACCCCAAAGGGCCAAAGCAAGAGCCCACAAATAACTTTTAGTTTGATTGAGGGATTGTGGCCTTAATTTACCCAAGCACTAATTTCCCAACTAAAATAAATTTATTTCCAAAATGTATAGCTAATTAAGCACTTTTTATGATGAGAGAAATCTGTCTACAGCTTGAGGCCCAAAATATAGAGTTAGGAAAGGTTGTTAGACAAAGTGCCCGTGTGGTAGTGCTATAGGAAGTAGAGCTTTAACTAAAAAGCTCCTTAGCATTTAGAGTGTTTGGCAAATTACGATGAACAGTGCTTGAAGAGTTTTTTCCTAAAAGCTCCAAATTTCAGCTTTAGCCTTAAATTTGTTATCAGCTATAAAGACCCCCTTACTCTTTAGCGAAATTTCCAAACGTTTGGCAATTTCTGTTAAGAGGGATAAGGCACTTGAAGCACCTTTCTGGACTGCTTTCGCTCAGGTTAGAGTAGGAGTGCAACACAATATGCCAAAGTAAAACCAGGTAAAAAATATTTTGTACAACAACCAAGAATAAGGGTAACTTTAGGGAACAGATTGACCACATGCATAAGGCAAGAGCCACAGGAAGAAAAGAAAAAGAATAAACTGCAGTATGAAGATTCAACAGAAAGTGAAATTACTTGGAACTTACATAATACCCATAAGGCATGTGCGATTTTGCCCCATTAACAAACACTTCACCGAACATTTTGGCTGAATGATGCAATCTTCCTAAATTAAAGAGAGAACACCATTTAAGTTTCAAACATCCACAACAAGAAAAAACCACAATTCAAATGCTCCGATCGAAATCACAATAGATAGCATGCTTGAATACCTGCAATAGCCCTTAGCAGAGTGGATTTCCCTGATTTTCCAGGGCCCATAATTACTGTCATAGTCCCTGGCAATGCATAACCATTTGAACTCTTCACAACTTTGTCAGAGTACTTCCTTTTCCCCTTTATCGTGACAGTCAAATCCTTCCAAACTACTGAAGCCCCTGCAATTTTCCTTGCAACAACTGCACCCTCTGGTAGTGGTGGAGATGGCAAGGACCCACTATTGAGCTTCAATAGAGATGGGGAAGCCGGGGTGATCGCAATATTAATAGCGTCACCACCTTCCTCCACCCTTGCATCGACATCTGTATCCTCCCCCCATTCTGGTGAATCCTCAAACGAGATGGGTTGTCTCAGTGAACCAGGTTTACGCAAATAGAAAAAGTTACTTGAGGGCACCCTACTTGCTGGACTGCTCGCTGAAGATGATGAAGACCTATAATTATCAGACTGAGACTGTATTTCTTCCATTATCAACTCCCAATTTCCAGAACCTCAATTTGAAGAAGAGAACATTCTACAATAAGTATTAGGATACTTCCTTTTGGTACTCAACTTATATATGGATTATCAAACCGTAGAGATGAACAACTGCATACAGCTTTCAACAGTCTAAATTGCAAACCCTCCCAACAACACCCCACTATGAGTGGAATCCTGCATCAAAATATAAAAAAATAAAACTTAAGCTCCAACTGAAAATTTCCCTAACTCAGATTCTTAACTCCAACTTAGGTGCTAAAGTTATTAGTTTGTTGGAAACCAAATCAACACAAAGCAGTATACACTCAGTTCCCCCAGTGACTTGAGCCCATATTGAGAGGAAATTAGCTCTGTTCAAGAGCTTAACTTCAGCACAACAAGAACCCCTACAAAATATGATGAATAAAGAACAAAATGCAAAAAAGCCAGAAACTCAAATACACTAATAACCCACTTAATCCCATCAAAACCATAAACAACACAAAACAAATAAGAAATCCAATCACCACTCTGTTTTTCACTCCCAAAACACATTTACTCAACTTGATACCAATTTAAATAACCAATGCTCCATTAATATGCCTAGAAAATGTATCAAAAAACTCACAATAAGGGGAAAAAATCAAAACTTTAAAGCTTAGCCTCCTCATTCTTTGAGACCCAATAAGCCAAAAACCCCTACTCCCACTCAGAACCTAAAGTAACACCCTTCTAAGGCTTAGCTTAACTGTATATGCCATGTTCAGCAAACATCAAGAAACATATAAAAAAATGTTCTTTTCTTTTCATTTCTTTTCTCAGCAACCAACACAGAGAACAAAAGCTACCATAGGAATCAAAGAAACTTGAGGAACCAAATGCAATAATGGAAAGCTGGAAGAGATGGACATAGAGACAAACCTGGATCTGAGCTAGAAAGAGAAGCCAGAGACAGAGAGAGTGAATGTGAATGCGAATGTGAAAGGATTGAAAGCAGTGAGAGAGAAGGCTCAGAGTGTAAACAACACTACTCTATAAATAATAATGCAAGTTGAAGTGGATTACTTGACCCGATTTTCCCGGGTTTTTGTATTCATTGCTTTCCTCTGCTTGCCTTGGCTTCTCTAACGTAACATTATCTCTTTTCCTTCTTTTTTCTGTTGTCTTTTCCTCTTTTTATATTTTCTGATTCTCTGTGTTTTTTTTTTTTTTAAGAAACTTTAAAGTTTTTTTTTTCTTGTTCGTAACCGTCAATTTTAACTGTTCATATATGATATTACTTTATTTAAGTATAAAAAAAAATCTATGGTATATTTATATATATATATATATGAAAGAAATCCATTACAATAAATAATATTAGTAATTGTAATAAATTTTGTGTTTATAACTATAGACTTGCTTTAAAAAACAGAAACGTTTATTATGTAATGATTTCTAATAGGGATGGCAACGGGGCGGATCGGGACCGGATCATGGGTGACCCGAACCCGCCCCGACCTATAAACATGTGACCCGACCCCGCCCCGCCCCGGTGGTCGGGGCAACCTACCCCGCCCCGTCCCCGAACCGCCCCGCCCCGCCTTGCCCCGCCCCGCCCCGAATTTTTAAAAAAAAACTTATACTCTTCAATTAAAATAAAACCCAAACCTCAAAAATTCATCTAACATGGATTCTCTTTAATAAACACAAACAAAAATTATTTGTTTTGAATTGGTTTTAGCTAAAATGTTATGATTACATAATAATAAAAACCAATATTTTTGTAATATTATTAAAAGTAGGTGCGGGTCGGGGCGGGTCGGGTCGGGCTAATCGGGGCGGGGCGGGGCGGGTAAATGCCAATACCCATTACCGCCCCGCCCCGGTGATCGGGGCAAAAGTCTTGCCCCGTTCCCGCCCCGCCACCTCTACGGGGCGGGTAATATCCGTGCGGGGCGGGGCGGTTCGGGGCGGGTCGGGCCGGGTCGGTGCAAAATTGCCATCCCTAATTCTAATGCGAAAACATCACTTCCCAAAAAAAAAAAAAAAAAAAAATGGGATCATAGTGCTCCTCTTCATGCTTTAGATGATTACACACTAGTGTTTGTTCCTTTATTTTTTTATTTTCTCTCTCCCTGTCCCTGCCTTTTCTTTTTGTTCTTTTTTATTTCAATGATATTATGAGATCCAATTATACATTCAAATCAAACTTTCACTTTTTTACGCGCATATGGTATAACCATTATAGAAAAGATGTACCATTTAGCTTATACATAGGAAAACAATATTAATTTAAATGGTTATAGTACATTCAAATCAAACTCTCACTTTATTTATCAAAAAAAAAAAAAATTCAAACTCTCACTTTCACCCTTTTATAAGGTCATTCAATTCTTTGAATAAAAAGTGTGTGGACAAATAAAATCACGTTTCTATTCAATCCAAACGGATGTTTCTCTTATTTGTGAAATATAATAAAGTTTATAATAAGAATAAAAAGATTCCTAATAGCTTGCCTTTATCATGAATTCATAATGAACCCTGAAACCTGGACTTTCAGGTACACAGACACAAGGCCCACAAGGCCACGACTCATTGGTTGGAGCAATGTTTTTGGGGGCATTGTTCAATTTTGGGAGTTCCATGCATTAATTTATGTTTTTTTTTATGTGAACCATGCATTAATTTATGTTAGGTACCACCTGGCATTTTTGTGAAATACAGTGCATGAGATGTGGTCGCTCCTACTTCTTGTATTTTTTTCTAAATTTTTTATTTTTGTTGTTGTTTCTTATATTTTATTATTATTTTGATGATTAGGAAATCTAAACTTACTCTTGGTGAGCTACCAGTCTATTGTCACATTAATTTTTTATTTGACCAAATTGGCAAATCAACGTTGTGTAATGTGCGAAGTAGCATTGACTCTTCTGTTTGTTTGTGTTTTTTTTTTTTTTCTTTTTAGCTTTCATATGACATATGCATTTTATATTTCCATTATTTTTTCTTTTTCCTTTTACTATTAATATTTTAGAATATATTTGAGACAGAGAAAGATGAAGGGAGAAGAAATAGAAGGTTAATGGGATATATTAAGTTTTATTATATTTCGATCATTTGTTTTTTCCTCTCTTCTCTACTCTCCCTTCTTTTATATTACTAAAATCATTTATAATTTATTATATACTAAATTTCTTAACCATCTATCTTTCTATATACACTATTTAATAATCACTCAAAAACTCGGTTTTCATTAAACTTAAAAAATGTATTTTGATAATCTTAATGACTAAAAATATGTAGTATTAATCCATAATCACATTATAATGAGGTGATATTTATTTTGTTATGTTCAAATTTTGTAGCCTTACTATGGCGTTCATAATCTAAAGTTTTAGATTGGAAAGTAACTTCTTGATTAAGTAATTTAAATCCTAAAGTACCTACCCAAAAAAAAAAATTAAATCCTAAAGTATGTGGAACAAAAGCATCCACTTATGTTGCCATGTTGACAAACGGGTGAGACCATGATAGAAGAACTTGTTATTGATTACTTCATAACAATTTCCAGTACATTAAATCCTAAGATTTTAGATTGCCTTTTAATGTTATATTTCCGTCCATTTTTTTGTTAAAGTTATTCTTATCAATGAATCAAATGATGCCATTTTGGGAGAAATTTAATAAAAGATTCAAATTAACAAATTAGGAAATTATGCAGTTTCTCTTCACTTTTGTTTAATTTGGGTGGAACAGGGAGAGTGCCCCACAAATTATTTGAAACCGTGTTTTTTTCTGACTTAGCTCTGTTGTAAGCTTTACTTCCGTGGTGTGTACTTGTACGGCTGTCAGTTCCATTGAATAAAAATGTCTATTTATTGAATAAATAAACTTTTTTTTTTTTTTTTTATGGAATATTGAATAAATAAACTTAATTATTGCTGCTAGTGCTAGTAAAAATGCTCAACTAATTGCCTTTTTTCCTTGTGAATTGTGAAGAATGTTAGCTTACTCATAGCTACATAGTAATATACATTCATCACGCATGCCAATCATAGCTTGCAAAATTATTGTTCTTAGAAACTTCTTCAATACTTAGCTACTTTGTTATTTTAGAAGAACATAGTGACATTGGCATGGTACCGTGGCATATTGTTATCTTTGTCTTTTTGCTAAATGCAGAGACGGAACCACTTGGGGACCAAAGGGAGCTGTGGCCCCTGCTGGCTCTAAAAAAAATGCTAGAATAGCTATAAAAAGTTAATTGACCCTCACTCATATAATTTTTGTTCCCTATTAACACTATTTTTGTACCCTTTCAACAAAAAATTAGCCCAAAAAATTACAACTCAGTCAAAATCATCCTAACAAAACAATCCAACTCACCATAGCATTAACAAATAATTGATCAAAACTTACCCACAAATCAAAAAATGTTTTAATCAATTAAATTTAAAAAAAAATAAAAAATAATTCAGGGTTACGGTGGCTAGACCCAATAGAAGCAAAAAAAAAGAAAAAAAGTAACTGTAATCTGTAGAGGAAAGAGATAAAGGGGTTGCGCTGCTTGCTCGTTGTGGAGTGAGAAGGGACTTCACCAGACAAGACTAGACTAGGACCGGCCATCACAGCTTGTCGGCTTGGCTTCGCCTGGAGATTGGAGGCTGGAACGCCAAAGGCAGATCTACAGACAGCAGATCTCTATTTTCCAGCTTGGTTTCGCCTGGAGGTTGGTATTGCCGTACTGGTATCTCACTCTCATATTCTTATCTCTCTCACTCTCTCACTCTCTAAATAAAGTCCCTTTTTCTTTTGATTTAAAATGTTTAGGGCTGGAGGCTTGCTTTTTTTAGAAATTTAGTCACTCTCAGACTTCTTTTTTTATTTAAAATGTTAGAAGTTTAGTCCCTTTTAGTCTCTCATATCACTTATTCACTTGATTTTAGACTTTAGTCCGACACTTTTTATTTATTTATTTTTCTTTCTCTTCAGTCTTTCATTTTCTCACATCTCAATTTTCTCGCATCTCATTCTTTTTTTTTTTTTTTTTGAGTGCTGTGTACTGAGTTGTTGTATTTGATTATTAATTACTGACTTAGATCACTTGACTTGAGTGCTCTGTTTGTAAGTGTTTGATTATTAATGGTTGACTTGCACAATATGTACTAGTGTACAAAATAAACATAATTTCTATTTGATTTGTAGATTATGGGTAAGTAAATACTATGTGGATGTTATTTTGGATTTTCATGAAAAAAATTTGGTTGATACACCGGCCCCTACTCATGTAAAATCCTAATTCTGTCCTTGGCTAAATGTGGCATATTGTTATCTGATTGAGAGGTATGTGTTTGGATTAGCTTTAGGATAAAAAACTTATGTGTTTATTTGCAAAAAGTTAGCTAAAGTGATCTCATCAAAAAACAAAGTTAGCTAAAGTCTAGTTGTATTTAGAAAATGTGAAGTTTCAAAGAGCTAAATACACTAATGCTAAAAAAAAAAAAAAAAAAAAAAAAAAAAAGGAGGTAAAGTTTAATCCAAACACACGTGTAACTAAAACAAATTAATTGGTTTGTCCCCATTCCCTACCCTGGCTGCACTAAACACAGTGGGAGGGGAGGAGGAATAAGTGAAGGCCTAGACAAAATTTAGATATAATTCCGTAGATATTATATAATAAGTTTTATACTTAAATTGAACTACATATATGCATTGGCTAATATAGTGCAAGTAATGTTATATTCTCTTATGAAAATTAAATTCACATATCAGCCGGTGCATACACATGATTAAATTTAATTAATAAACTTAAAGTACCACAGTTGTAACTAAATTTTACCCAAAAACAAATTGGTTAGTTTATTAAAACATTTTTTCTCCTTCGGCTAGAAGAACAGGCAGATTAGTTCATTAAAAATGTCATTAAATTTCCATTTAATCAATAAGAATGCTCTGAATACAATGCATGATCTGGAATCCCATCAAGTTGAAAGTATACCTAGTTATCAAAAAACAAAAAAAAAGAAGATGAAAGTATACCTACTTCTATTCACCCCTCTAAGTTTCTTTCCAATAAACTTTCCCCATGATTACATGACACTTAATCATGCCTGGTTATCCCTTGCCAAGGTGTCACAATGGGTTTCAATTTGTTACTTACTTTTTAAGATATGCCTTAAAATAGAATCTTATATTTCAATCAAAATTAAAAGAAGTTGAAGGAAAGTCCCAGATACATAATTATAGCAAATGATTTCCTTCAATTTTGTTATAGACTTAGGTAACATTGTTAAATTTTAACTAATTATCAATTGAAACTTTAGAGAGAAAAATCAAAATTACCCTAAACTTTAAAGGTGTAAATTACAATTGCGTATCTTTCACATACCATTATTTGTTATCGATTTTGAATTAAAAAAAAAAAAAAAAACCCTCATATTTCGGTTTGACTGATTTGCAACACCTTATTATTAATTTTCTATTTTTCTTAATATAAAATTAACAATTAACAATTTTATGTGGTTAGTTTTTTTACCATTGTAATTAAAAATAGTAAATGTTTACATACTTTGACAAGCTAGTTGAATGAACAATTCAGTTATCATATCATATTCTCTTTTCATTTCAGATAACATCGCATGGGCCTAAACTCAGCCTGCTTCAAATGTTAAGCCCACAAGCAGAAAATTGCCTTACACACGTCACCAGCCCATAACCTGAAACCCAAAAGCCTATCCAAATCCAATGATATGAGTTTGCCGCTAAATTTGTCATGCACTTCGTGACAAAGATATAACATACTGTCTATGAATTCTATGATACAACAATGAAGCAGTTCAGATATCTGAGTATTATTTAAAACAGTTGAGTTTAGAGCAGCAAAAGAGTTACCAATCGAGATGAAACTGGCACATATGCAGCTTCATGTTGATGCTGCTCTGTCTCGCATATGCTGCTCTGTTTTGAATTTCAGCTTTTCCTTGATTTCATTCCTTAATAACACTCTAAGGTAGCATAGTGGAAACAGTCTGGCTGTGGCTTTGTGTTTGTTTGCATTGCACATAAAGTTCAAAACCACTTCTTGTTTCTTCTCTCGATTATATCGTTTCTTTTTCCCTCCCAAGTCCCACCATGCTTTACATTCTTCTTTTGATCACTCTTTATACTATTATCGGACCCACCATACCTTCCTCTGTTCCTCTGTTATTGTTTGCGCATTCCTGCTTTCCATGTATTGCATTTGCAAACCAAAGACAATTGACATAACTTTCTTTCCCTTTCCTTTCTCTCTCTCTTTTTCCCTCTGTTTCCAAAAGTTTCCGACCCCAAAAAAATGGCGCACCGAGCCAAATTTTCCGCCTCGTGAGTCAACTCCTCCCCACTCAATTCATTGCTAACTTTTTTTCCTCCCCTAATCTCACGAATTCAATGCTTAATTTTTTTGTTTGGTGGTGGTTGTGATTTCAGGAAATCGAGGAAGAAGTCGCCGAATCAACTAGTCGTTGACGAGGCGGTCGACGACGACAATTCTGTAGTGGCTATGCACCCTGATGTCTTGAAGAAGCTCCAGATCTTCCGTGGCGACACGATTCTCATCAAGGTATCAGATTTAAGGGAATTTTGTGTTTCATTTTTTGTTTTGTTCTAAATTTGGTTCTTGTGTTTTTTGTGTTGCATAAGTTATCAGATTTAAGGGAAGTTTCTGTTTGTGTCTCTTTATGAATTGCTCTTGTGTTGTGTTGTGCTTTTTATTTTGTGAGTGTGAAATTTTAGAGGTTTTGACTTTTGAGAGGTTTATTTTGTGGGTTTGGTGTGATATAATTAAGCTTTTTGATTTGTGGAAGTTATGCTTTCAGGTTTGGTAATTTTATTTATTATTTCAAAATATGAAATTTTATTTATTTATTTATTTATTTTTGTATAGGATGAAGAGTGTTTTTGAATTTACAACAATTTTGTAAGGACAGCAACAAAGTGGTAGGGGTTTGGACATGATACTCTTGCAACTTTCAGTGGACTAAAACTTGGGTTTTGCACTTTAGTAATTGTTGTGCCTGCTTGGGTATCTGTTTCTCAAAAATGTATAAATGCAGTGCCTGTGACACCTCAAGAAATGGGAATCTTTTTTGGATCATTTTTGAGCTTCTCACAGTTATGTTTCAAAATGTTCGTTCTTGGTTTATATTTGGTGAATTGTATGGCAGGGCAAGAAAAGGAAGGATACAATCTGCATTACTCTTGCCGATGACACATGTGAGGAGACAAAGATTAGGATGAACAAGGCTGTTAGATCAAATCTGAGGGTTCAACTTGGGGATGTTGTATCTGTGCACCAGTGCAGTGATGTTAAGTACGGGAGGCGTGTCCACATACTGCCCGTGGATGATACAATAGAAGGTGTCACTGGCAATCTGTTTGATGCATACCTGAAACGTGAGTTTTCTAACCTGCCTTGTGGTTACTTTTTTCTTCCCTTGATGTGTTTCTTATTGATTCTTATGGTCCTTTTTCTTCTTCTTTTTATTTATCTTGTATGATACTGTTTTAGATTTTCTGTTTGTTGTAAATGATGGGATTGCAGCTTATTTCATGGAGGCTTATCGCCCAGTAAGGAAGGGAGATATATTCCTTGTCAGAGGAGTGATGAGAAGTGTAGAGTTCAAGGTTATTGAAACTGACCCAGGGGAGTATTGTGTGGTTGCTCCAGACACAGAAATCTTCTGTGAGGGGGAACCTGTCAGAAGGGAGGATGAGGATAGGTTGGATGAAGTGGGATACGATGATGTGGGTGGTGTTAGGAAGCAGATGGCTAAGATCCGTGAGTTAGTGGAGCTGCCTCTAAGGCACCCTCAGCTTTTTAAATCAATCGGTGTGAAACCACCTAAAGGCATTTTACTTTATGGACCCCCAGGTTCTGGAAAGACATTAATAGCTAGAGCTGTTGCTAATGAAATCGGGGCTTTCTTTTTCTGTATTAATGGGCCAGTGATTATGTCCAGATTGGCTGGGGAGAGTGAAAGCAATCTCCTGACAGCATTTGAAGAAGCTGAGAAGAATGCTCCATCCATCATTTTCATTGATGAGATTGATTCCATTGCTCCAAAGCGGGAGAAGACACATGGTGAAGTTGAAAGGAGGATTGTTTCACTGCTTTTGACTCTTATGGATGGACTAAAATCTCAGGCCCATGTTATCGTTATGGGAGCTACAAATCGACCAAGCAGCATTGACCCGGTATTGAGAAGGTTTGGTCGGTTTGATAGGGAAATAGACCTTGGTGTTCCTGATGAAATTGGGCGCCTTGAAGTTCTTCGCATCCATACCAAGAACATGAAGCTTTCTGAAGAGGTAAGTTCACCCCTTTCACCATTGATATTAAGCGTATGATATGATATGTATTGGATCGAGCAGTTTCTGGTGGATTTGGGTCCAATTGTGTTACAATGGTGCGTAATCCGCATATATGATCTCAGCATTTGCTTGAATTTTTATTAAAATTTCTCCTCTCGTCTTCCTTCTTTTTTATCTGCTTAACTATTATTATCTATGAGCTGATAATAAATGGTCTACCCCCTACAGGTTGATTTGGAAATAATTGCAAAAGATACCCATGGGTATGTTGGTGCTGATCTTGCTGCTCTCTGCACTGAGGCTGCACTGCAGTGCATTAGAGAGAAGATGGACATGATTAACTTGGAAGATGAATCAATTGATGCCAAGATACTTAATTCCATGGCTGTTACGAATGAACACTTCCAGACTGCTCTTGGAACGAGCAACCCATCTGCTTTACGAGAAACAGTGGGTGTTTTCTGGTGCAATCTTTTATTATTTGGCATATGATTATGTTGTACAGATGTATAAATAAGATATTCAACTGTTTTTTAACTGGTTGTTTTTTTATGAATAGGTTGTTGAAGTGCCCAATGTCAGCTGGGATGACATTGGAGGCCTTGAGAATGTTAAGCGGGAAACTCTCTTGGACAAGACAATTGCAAATGAATGTCAAGAGAAGAAAATCATCTCTTCTTTAAGTGAAGTGTTGGTTGCTGTGAAGAGGGAGCTATGTGTGTTCCTCTGCTTTATGTTGTTTGTTGTTGTATTGATGCTGAAGTTTTGAGTGTTGAATGTAATTTTGGTGTTGAATTTACTTTTTGTGTTGAATGTAATTTTCATAATGTTATGTAATGATAAACAGTGAATGGATGAATGAAAGATTTTGTTGAGATGGTTGTGTATCTGCATTATTTGTTATTGATGCTTAAGTAGTCAAAAATTTGGGTAGCCCAATCTGGGAATGGCTATAAGTTTTATTGTAACTGAATTGCCTTTTGAGTATTGGTTATAAGTGTTAAAATTATAGCTCTTTTAGTGTTTATGCCATGAGTGTTTAATAACATCCATTAGTGTTAAAATGTAACATCCATCAGTGTTAAAATTTGCAGTGTTTATCCAATTATGTAGTGTTCTTTTTCTTAATAAAAACGATAGTTTGTTTTATTTCATAGAGTAATCTTCTGAACAGTGGGGGAGGAGAAAAGGAGGCTATTCCTCAATGAAATGGTCATTCAATGTTTTATGTGGTGTGTATGCAGTGAATGTAATCCATTGATGAGTTATGCAATGTTGATACGGTGTATATGCAGTGTTGAGTCACGCAATGTATATGTAGCGTTTTCTGCAGTGTTATGTTATGCAGTGCATATGCCACTGCAATGAGTTATGCAGTGTTAAATGCACTTAAGTGCAACAATCACTTTCTGAATATAAAAGTTTGGACTGAGTTTTAACATCTTAGTGTTATTTTTTAATTTTCTGAATATAAAAGTTTGTACTGCCTAACAATTTAACAATGGCATGTGGTTAGTTTTTCGTTAATTTTTTTTACCATTATAATTCAAAATAGCAAATGTTTACATACTTTTAAAAGTTAGTTGACCAATTATTTATCATCTCTCATATTTTCTTTTGAAGTAACCCGAACATCCAACCAGCTTAGAAGTTAATTGATCAAGTCAAGACCAATTGACTTAGTCAGATGGTCCAAAATCCATTTAGAGCAGTTTGCTTAGTGATCACAACAAAGTTAAAAAAAATGGCATTTTTTTTTTATTAAACAAAAGATAGGAGGGGCTATCAGAATGACTTTTCTACTTGGATGTGACTATAGTAGTATCCTATTCGTTGGATCCTAAAGGGATTTAGTGACTCGATGAGTCATAATTGTCATCTCAACCCCAAGCGGGCATTAGTGGGCAATGTGCGATGGCCTAAGGTTTTATTCTAAAGCGTTTTTTATTACAGGATTTGAACCAAGGACCTTCATTTCCAAAATCACTTGAGAGTTCGCACATTGACACATTGTGATAAGAAGAAAAACCAAAATAATTTCTCAACTTTTTTTAAACAAGATAGAAATATAATCTTAACAGAGCATATGCTGCTCTGTTTTGAATTTTAGCTTTTCCTTGATTGCATTCCTGAATAACACTTTAAGGTAGCATAGCGGAAACAGTGTGACTGTGGCTTTGTGTTTGTTTGCATTGCACATGAAGTTCAAAACCACTTCTTCTTTCTTCTCATCTTATATCGTTTCTTTTCCCTCCCAAGTCCAACCATGCTTTCCATTCTTCTTTTGATCACTCTTTATACTATCGTCGGACCCACCATACTTTCCTCTGTTCCTTTGTTTCTGTTTGCGCTTTCATGCTTTCCATGTACTGCATTTGCAAACCAAAGACAATTGACATACCTTCCTTTCCCTTTCCTTTCTTTCTCTCTCTCTCTCTCTCTCTGTGTTTCCAAAAGTTTCCGACCCCAACAAAATGGCGCACCGAGCCAAATTCTCCCCCTCGTGAGTCAACTCCTCCCCACTCAATTTATTGCTAAACTTTTTCCTCCCCTAATCTCGCGAATTCAATGCTTAATTTTTTTGTTTGGTGATGGTTGTGATTTCAGGAAATCGAGGAAGAAGTCACCGAATCGGCTAGTCGTTGACGAGGCGATCAACGATGACAATTCTGTGGTGGCTATGCACCCTGAGACTATGAAGAAGCTCCACTTCTTCCGTGGTGACACGATTCTCATCAATGTATCAGATTTAAGGGAATTTTGTGTTTTGTTTTGAATTTGGTTCCTGAAGTCTCTGTTTGTGTCGCTTTTGTGAATTTATTTTGTGAGTGTGAAATTTTAGAGGTTTTGTGAGGTTTGTTTTGTATGTTTGGTGTCATGCAATTAAGTTGTACTTTCAGGTTTGATAATGCTTACCCTTTTATTTATTTATTATTTAAAAAATATGAAATTTTCTTTTTTTCTTTTTCTTTCCATTTTTTTTTGGTATAGGATGAAGAGTGTTTTGAATTTACAACAATTTTGTAAGGACTAACAACAAAGTAGTAGAGGTTTGAACATGATACTCTTGCAACTTCCAGTGGACTAATACTTGAGTTTTGCACTTCAGTAATTGTTGTGCCTGTTTGGGTATCTGTTTCTCTTAAATGTACAAATGCAGTGGTTGTGACACCTAAGAGATGGGAATCTTTTTTGAGCTCCCGACAGTTATGTTTCAAAATGTTTAGTGTGCCGTGTTTTATTTATATTTGGTGAATTGGATGGCAGGGCAAGAAAAGGAAGGATACAATCTGCATTGCTCTTGGCGATGAGACATGTGAGGAGCTAAAGATTAGCATGAACAAGGTTGTTAGATCAAATCTAAGGGTTCAACTTGGGGATGTTGTATCTGTGCACCTCTGCCATGATGTAAAGGACGGGAAGCGTGTCCACATACTGCCCGTGGATGATACTATAGAAGGTGTTACTGGCAATCTGTTTGATGCATACCTGAAACGTGAGTTTTCTAACCTGCCTTTTGGTTACTTTTTTCTTCCCTTGATATGTTTCTTAGCTAATCTTATGGTCCTTTTTCTTCTTCTTTTTATTTATCTTGTATGATGCGATTGCAGCTTATTTCATGGACGCTTATCGGCCGGTAAGGAAGGGAGATCTATTCCTTGTCAGACGAGGGTTGAGAAGTGTAGAGTTCAAGGTTGTTGAAACTGACCCAGGGGAGTATTGTGTGGTTTCTCTAGACACAGAAATCTTTCTGTGAGGGGGAGCCTGTCAGAAGGGAGGATGAGGATAGGTTGGATGAAGTGGGATACGATGATGTGGGTGGTGTTTGGAAGCAGATGGCTCAGATTCGTGAGTTAGTGGAGCTGCCTCTAAGGCACCCTCAGCTTTTTAAATCAATTGGTGTGAAACCACCTAAAGGCATTTTACTTTATGGACCCCCAGGTTCTGGAAAGACACTAATAGCTAGAGCTGTTGCTAATGAAACCGGGGCTTTCTTTTTCTGTATTAATGGGTCAGAGATTATGTCCACATTGGCTGGGGAGAGTGAAAGCAATCTCCTGATGGCATTTGAAGAAGCTGAGAAGAATGCTCCATCCATCATTTTCATTGATGAGATTGATTCCATTGCTCCAAAGCGGGAGAAGACACATGGTGAAGTCGAAAGGAGGATTGTTTCACAGCTTTTGACTCTTATGGATGGACTAAAATCTCGGGCCCAAGTTATCCTTATGGGAGCTACAAATCGACCAAACAGCATTGACCCGGCATTGAGAAGGTTTGGTCGGTTTGATAGGGAAATAGACCTTGGTGTTCCTGATGAAATTGGGCGCCTTGAAGTTCTTCGCATCCATACCAAGAACATGAAGCTTTCTGAAGAGGTGAGTTCACCCCTTTCACCATTGTGTTACAAATTACAAATTGTTTCACAGCTTTTTATTTTATATTAAGCATATGATATGCATTGGATCGAGCAGTTTCTGGTGGATTTGGGTCCAATTGTGTTACAATGGTGCGGAATCTGCATATATGATCTCAGCATTTGCTTGAATTTTTATTAAAATTTCTCCTCTCATCTTCCTTCTTTTTTATCTGCTTAACTATTATTATCTATGAGCTCATAATAAATGGTCTACCCCCTACAGGTTGATTTGGAAATAATTGCAAAAGATACCCATGGGTATGTTGGTGCTGATCTTGCTGCTCTCTGCACTGAGGCTGCACTGCAGTGCATTAGAGAGAATATGTATGTGATTGACTTGGAAGATGAATCTATTGATGTTAAGATACTTAATTCCATAGCTGTTACGAAAGAACACTTCCAGACTGCTCTTGGAACAATCAACCCATCTGCTTTACGTGAAAAAGTGAGTGTTTTCTGGTGCAATCTTTTATTATTTGGCATATGATTATGTTGTACAGATGTATAAATAAGATATTCAACTGTTTTTTTACTGATTGATTTTTTATGAATAGGTTGTTGAAGTGCCCAATGTCAGCTGGGAAGACATTGGAGGCCTTGAGAATGTTAAGCGGGAAACTGTCTTGGACAAGACAATTGCAAATGAATGTCAAGAGAACAAAATCATCTCTTCTTTAAGTGAAGTGTTGGTTGCTGTGAAGACGGAGATATCAATGTTAAAGATGCTAGGTTTGGCGAATATAGTACTATTTGTGTTCCTCTGCTTTATGTTGTTTGTTATATTGGTGCTGAAGGTTTGAGTGTTGAATTTACTTTTTGTGTTGAATGTAATTTTCATAATGTTATGTAATGATAAACAGTGAATGGATGAATGAAGGATTTTGTTGAGATGGTTGTGTAT
This sequence comes from Fagus sylvatica, assembly GCA_907173295.1. Classification (NCBI taxonomy): domain Eukaryota; kingdom Viridiplantae; phylum Streptophyta; class Magnoliopsida; order Fagales; family Fagaceae; genus Fagus; species Fagus sylvatica. The sequence continues at coordinate 5,128,729 of OU015770.1, read as the reverse complement.
CTGCATTATTTGTTATTGATGCTTAAGTAGTCAAAAATTCGGGTAGCCCAATCTGGGAATGGCTATAAGTTTTATTGTAACTGAATTGCCTTTTGAGTATTGGCTATAAGTGTTAAAATTATAGCTCAATCTAGATGTGGCTTTTAGTGTTTATGCCATGAATGTTTAATAACATCCATTAGCGTTAAAATGTAACATCCATCAGTGTTAAAATTTGCAGTGTTTATCCAATTATGTAGTGTACTTTTTCTTAATAAAAACGATAGTTTGTTTTATTTCATAGAGTAATATTCTGAACAGTGGGGGAGGAGAAAAGGAGGCTATTCCTCAAAGAAATGGTCATACAATGTTTTATGTGGTGTGTATGCAGTGAATGTAATGCATTGATGAGTTATGCAATGTTTTTTTTTTTTTTTTTGCTAAATGGGACATTAAAGGTCAATCTCTAATCCAAGCCTACGAACAGAGGGAGGGAGATAAGAGGGATTACAACGCAAAGAAATAGGACATTGAAACAAATTTAGCCAATGAATGGGCTAATTCATTAGCACAACGGCCAACCCAGCAAAAACGACAAAAAACAAAATTTAAAGCTAGACATTTAATATTAGAAATTAAAGACCTGATTCTCCAAGGACATGAACTCAACTCCTCCATGATGGCATCAAGGCAAATTTAGCGTCACCCTCGACAATGATGTGGAGGAATTCTTCAGTTTGCGCAATTTCAAGAGCCCATAGAATGGCGGTAGCTTCAGCAATGCAAGGATCATCTGTGAGAAGATTCTTGGACCAGAAATGAATAATGGAACCAGCAGAGTTCCTGGCTACCACTGCAATAGTTGTTAAATTTAAATGCACTTAAGTGACATGTCTGTATAACAAATGTAGACATGATATTCATGATCCCACCACTATTTTGATCCCACCACTATTTTGTTGGACTGAGTTGTAACATCGTAGTGTTCATTTTTTAATTTTCTGAATATAAAAGTTTGTACTGCTTAACAATTTAACAATGGCATGTGTACTTATCAAAAAAAGAAAAAAAAACAATGGCATGTGGTTAGTTTTTTTAATTTTTTTTACCATTATAATTCAAAATAGCAAATCTTTACATACTTTTAAAAGTTAGTTGAACAATTATTTAGCATCTCTCATATTTTCTTTTGAAGTAACCCGAACATCCAATCGGCTTAAAAGTTAATTGAACAAGTCAAGACCAATTGACTTAGTCAGATAGTCCAAAATCCATTTAGAGCAGTTTGCTTAGTGATCACAACAAAGTTTTTTAAAAAATGGCATTTTTTTTTTTATTAAACAAAAGATAGGAAGGGCTATCAGAATGACTTTTCTACTTAGATGTGACTATAATAGTATCCTATTCATTGGATCCTGAAAGGATTCGGTAACTCAATGAGTTATAACTGTTATCTCAACCCTAAGAGGACACTAGTGGACAATGTGCGATGGCGTAAGGTTTCATTCGAAAGCGTTTCTTATTGCGAAATTTGAACCAAAGATTTTCATTTCCAAAACCACTCGAGAGTACGCACATTGTGATAAGAAGAAAAACCAGAATAATTTCTCACCTTTTATTTTTTAACAAGATAGAAATATAATCTTTTAACCCAAAAAATCCTACACTAAAATGATTTTCATACTTGACTAAGAGAATAACCATAATAATTGTAACTTTATATAGCAGCAATAGTTATATACCACCATAGAATTTTGATTTAGATACCATCACATGGGCTTAATTTAAACTCAGCTTGTTTCAAATATTAAGCCCCAAATCTATCTTTTCAAAAAAAAAAAAAAAAAAAAAGCCCTAATCTATCATCCTAACACAATTCTAATGAAAAATGGCCTACACACTTCACCAGCCCACAAGCAGAAACCCAAACTCCTATCCAAGTCCAGTAATATGAGTTTGCCGCTAAATTTGTCAAGCAATTGGTGACATAAATTTAGCGCCCAATTACCATCATGAGACTATGAAGCAGTTCAGATAGCTGAGTATCATTTAAAACAGTTCAGTTAAGAGCAGCCAAAGAGTACCGAATCGAGATGAAACTGGCACATATGTAGCTTCATATTGATGCTGCTCTGTCTTGCTATAATGTAGAGTATAACCTATGATCCACTTCATCAGTCTCTGTTTTGAATTTTTGCTTTAAGTTTCATTATAATTTTCTTTGATTGCATAAATTCTTAAAAACACTTTTGTCTGCCACCATGCTTTTGATGACTCTTTCTACTTTTATCGGACCCACCATACTTTCCTCTGTTTCTCTGTTTTTGTCTTCTCTTCTCCTGCTTTTGCAAACATACCTTCCTTTCTCTCTGTTTCCAAAAGTTTCAGATCCCAACACAATGGCGCACCTGGCCGAATTGTCTGACTCGTGAGTCAACTCATCACCACTCAATTCATTGCTAACTTTAATGCTTAATTTTTTTTTTTTGGGTGGTGGTTGTGATTTCAGGAAATCGGGGAAGAAGTCACCGTATCGACTAGTCGTTGACGAGGCGGTCAACGATGACAATTCCGTGGTGGCTTTGCACCCTGAGACCATGAAGAAGCTCCAGATCATCCATGGCGACATAATTCTCGTCAAGTTATCAAATTTAAGGGAATTTTGTGTTTTGTTTTAAATTTGGTTCCTGAAGTTTCTGTTTGTGTCACTTTTGTGAATTGTTCTTGTGCTGTGTTATGCTGTGCTTTTTATTTTGAGTGTGAAATTTTAGAGGCTTTGACTTTTGAGATGTTTGTTTTGTGGGTTTTGTGTGATATAATTAAGTTGTGCTTTCAGGTTTGGTAATGCTTATAACTTATAAGCCCTTTTATTTATTTCTTTATTATTTAAAAAATATGAAATTTTATTTAAAAGTGTTTTGAATTTACAACAAAGTAGTAGGAGTTTGGACATGATACTCTTGCAAATTCCAGTGGACTAAAACTTGGGTTTTGCACTTCAGTAATTGTTGTGCCTGCTTGGGTTTCTGTTTCTCTTAAATGTAAAAATGCAGTGCTTGTGATACCTAAAGAAATGGAAAACTTTTTTGGTTCATTTTTGAGTTCCAAACAGTTATGTTTCAAATGTTCGTTCTTGGTTTATATTTGGTGAATTGGATGGCAGGGCAAGAAAAGGAAGGATACAGTCTGCATTGCTAATGCCGATGACACATGTGAGGAGCTAAAGATTATGATGAACAAGGTTGTTAGATCAAATCTGAGGGTTCAACTTGGGGATGTTGTATCTGTGCATGGTGCACCACTGCCCTGGTGTTAAGTATGGGGAGCGTGTCCACATACTGCCCGTGGATGATACTATAGAAGGTGTTACTGGCAATCTATTTGACACATACCTGAAACGTGAGTTTTCTAACCTGCCTTGTGGTTACTTTTTTCTTCCCTTGATGTGTTTCTTATTGATTCTTATGGTCCTTTTTACTTCTTCTTTTTATTTATCTTGTATGATACTGTTTTAAATTTTCTGTTTGTTGTCAATGATGGGATTGCAGCTTATTTCATGGAGGCTTATCGCCCTGTGAAGAAGGGAGATCTATTCCTTGTCAGAGGAGGGATGAGAAGTGTAGAGTTCAAGGTTATTGAAACTGACCCAGGGGAGTATTGTGTGGTTTCCCCAGAAACAAAAATCTTCTGTGAGGGGGAACCTGTCAGAAGGGAGGATGAGGATAGTGAAGACACCATGGGGGAAGAAATCATATCTTCCTTCAATGAAATGTTGGCTGCTGTGAAGATGGAGATGTCAATGTTAAAGATGCTAGGATTGGCGAATATAGTGCTATCTGTGTTCCTTTGCTTTATTTTGTTTTATGTAATTGTGGTATTAAAGGTTTAGGTGTTGAATGTAAATTTCATTATGTTATTAGTGTTAAAGATGTTAGGGTTGGCGAACATAGTGCTTTTATGTGTTCTTCTTGCTCTATGTTGTTTGTTGTTAATTTGGTGTTGAGTGTAATTTTATAATGTTATGTAATGAAAAATGATGAATCAATGAATGAATAGATGCTTTTGTTGAGATGGTTGTGTATCATATCATTTGTTATTGAAGCTTGATCGTAGTAAAAAATTTGGGTAGCTCAATTTGGAAATGACTATAAGTTTAATTTTAACTGAGTTGCCTTTTAAGTTTTGGCTATAATAAGTGTTGAAATTATAACTCAATCCGGAAGTGGCTAAAAGTGTCATTGAATTTCCATTTTAATCAATATAAGAATGCACTGAATACAATGCATGATCTAGAATCCCATCAAGTTTATTCCTATCCACCCCCTTAAGATTCTTTCTAACTTTCTCAATGATACATGGCACTTGGTTATCCCATGCCAAGGTGTCACAATATGTTTCATTTTGTTACGTTATAAGATACGCCTTAAAATTTTTTCTAAAATTTCAATCAAAATAATTGTTAATTTTTATCTAATTATCAGTTGATCAAACAAAAAGGTAATTAAAAATCATATTATCATCAAACATTAAAAAAAGAAAACGATTTTTAAAGGTCTCTCCATAAGGAAACTTTTATAATTCTATCCTCAAACAAGTTTTATGTCTTGAAACTCTAAAGATACATAATGGTAAGTAGTTGTAGTTGAGATAAATAAAGAAAACTCAAAACTCAAAGTAGTAGGATTTCTAATTCTTATACTGAGTCCTTTTTTATTTTTTTCATACTTTAATTTCAATTGGCATAAAAATCCATCTTTTGTTGTACTTGGGCTCTCGAGGCAGAAAACTCGGAGTCCAACATATCCTGATAGGCCCAAAGGTGCGTATTTCAATTGGATGCACCAACTCCAGATTCCCAATTCGGAATCGGATTTCCATTCTGAATTATCCTCGCAACCAAACACAGCCTTCTTGCCAAACAAGTCAGTCGTTACTCCTAATATAAAGGACTCATCCAACTCCCTCATTCCTTTACTTTCGTGTCTCTCTCTCTTTTTCTCTCTCTATTTCGCTCTTCGCTGCTTCGCTCTGATTCCAGGATTTTCCGATCCCAACACAATGGCTAATCAGGCCGAATCATCGGACTCGTGAGTCAGCTCGTTCCCACTTTGCATCCCTCAATTCATTGTTATATTTGTTTGGAACCCTAATTTCGTGATTTCAATGATTAATTTTTGTTGTTCGGTGGTGATTGTGATTTCAGGAAATCGGGGAAGAAGGACTTCTCGACGGCGATTCTGGAGAGGAAGAAGTCTCCGAATCGGCTTGTTGTTGACGAGGCGGTCAACGACGACAATTCCGTGGTGGCTTTGCACCCGGATACCATGGAGAAGCTCCAGCTCTTCCGTGGTGACACGATTCTCATCAAGGTATCAGATTTAAGGGAATTTTGTGTTTATTTATTTGTGGGTTTTATTAATTGGTTCCTGAAGTTTCGGTCTTTGTTATTTTTGTGAATTGTTGGTGTGTGAAATTTTTGAGGTTTTGTTTTGTGGGTTTGGTGTGATATAGTTAAGAATTAAGATTTTGGTTTGGGTTCTAAAAGATTGGATATTGTTTTGTGTTTCAATGAGTTTTTTGAGGGAGGTTGGTGGTTAAGTTGTGCTTTGAGGAGCTGACTAGCTGAGTGTGTTAATGTTTGTGCATTAGGTAGGTTTGGCTAATGCTTTCTAAAATTTAAATTGTTGAAACAAAACTGTGAAAGTTTTAGCGAGTGTCTGGGGATCTTTGAGTACTTTTTTTTTTTGTCATAGAATGTAGTTCATGATTAGACACCACATCTGTGTAGTACAATGGATGGTTTGAATGCGATGGTGTTTCTTAGCTTGAATGTTATGGAATCAGAATTATTCAGCTCGTATTCCCGGTCCACAGTTAGGTTACTCTGTACCTCAATTGATTGCACAAACAAGTCTGCTCTTTTTTTTTGTGGTAGTGTTTTTTTCTCTTTCCACTTTTTTTGTATAGGATTAAGATGAAATTACAACAAAGTAGTAGGAGTTTTGTGCGATACTCTTGAAACTTCCTGTGGACTAAAACTTGGGTTTTGCACTTCTGTAATTGTCGTGGTGTTCTTTTGTGCCTGCTTCGGTAAATGCAGTGGTTGTGACTCCTAAAGAGATGGGAATCGTTTTTGGTTTATTTTTGAGCTCCTGACAGTCTATGTTCCATAATATTTGTTCTTGTTTTAGTGTGCCCTGTTTTATTTATATTTGGTGAATTGGATGGCAGGGAAAGAAAAGGAAGGATACAATCTGCATTGCTCTTGCCGATGAAACATGTGAGGAGCCAAAGATTAGGATGAACAAGGTTGTTAGATCAAATCTGAGGGTTCGACTTGGGGATGTTGTATCTGTGCACCAGTGCCCTGATGTCAAGTATGGGAAGCGTGTCCATATACTGCCCGTGGATGATACTATTGAAGGTGTTACCGGCAATCTGTTTGACGCATACCTGAAACGTGAGTTTCTAACCTTCCTTGTGGATACTTTTTTCTTCCCTTGATATGTTTGTTAGTGATTCTTGGGGCCCTCTATTTCAAACAGAAAAGTGAACTGGTGTTTTTCTGTTGCTATCTTCCCTTTCATAGTGATTGTAACCTTTTGGTAACTATTGTTTTTTAGTAGTGAAGTTGTAATACCTTTTGTTTTAGTGAAGCCATGTCCATGTATTTTAATCAGGTTATTCCATTCTCAATGTCTCTCTCTCACCCAGAATGATATTATCCAACACTAAATTTGCTCCACAGTGTCACACTTTTAAAAATTTCTATTAATGTTAATACTTTATAGATTGTGGGGAAGTAAAGCCAAAGAGCTCTGGCTCAACTGGTACCCCTAGGGAAGACACAAATATCTTTTGGTAGTAGTTCCTATGTGCAAGTCATCCGTTTTCAGTAGAAAAATTGAAACTCAGGCCATAATAGTTTAGTTGCTTTGAAAATGCCCCTGCATTTCTTTTAAATGTATGACAGATTGATATGTTCTGTTGTGGAACTCTTTCTCTAGATGTCTGCTTTTATTGGTGAGAGTTCTTATTTAATCACTGATCTAATTTTTTATCTTGTATGATACTTGTTTTAAAATTTTTCTTTTTGTTGCCACTGATGGGATTGCAGCTTATTTCATGGAGGCTTATCGCCCTGTAAGGAAGGGAGATCTATTCCTTGTCAGAGGAGGGATGAGAAGTGTAGAGTTCAAGGTTATTGAAACTGACCCAGGGGAGTATTGTGTGGTTGCTCCAGACACAGAAATCTTCTGTGAGGGGGAGCCTGTCAGAAGGGAGGATGAGGATAGGTTGGATGAAGTGGGATACGATGATGTGGGTGGTGTTAGGAAGCAGATGGCTCAGATTCGTGAGTTAGTGGAGCTGCCTCTAAGGCACCCTCAGCTCTTTAAATCCATTGGTGTGAAACCACCTAAAGGCATTTTACTTTATGGACCCCCAGGTTCTGGAAAGACATTGATAGCTAGAGCTGTTGCTAATGAAACCGGGGCTTTCTTTTTCTGTATTAATGGGCCAGAGATTATGTCCAAATTGGCTGGGGAGAGTGAAAGCAATCTCCGGAAGGCATTTGAAGAAGCTGAGAAGAATGCTCCATCCATCATTTTCATTGATGAGATTGATTCCATTGCTCCAAAGCGGGAGAAGACACATGGTGAAGTTGAAAGGAGGATTGTTTCACAGCTTTTGACTCTTATGGATGGACTGAAATCTCGGGCCCATGTTATCGTTATGGGAGCTACAAATCGACCAAACAGCATTGACCCGGCATTGAGAAGGTTTGGTCGGTTTGATAGGGAAATAGACATTGGTGTTCCGGATGAAATTGGGCGCCTTGAAGTTCTTCGCATCCATACCAAGAACATGAAGCTCTCTGAAGAGGTAAGTTCACCCCTTTTCACCTTTGATATTAAGTGTATGATATGTATCGGATCGAGCAGTTTCTGGTGGATTTGAGTCCAATTATGATACGATGGTGCGGAATCTGCATATATGATCTCAGCATTTGCTTGAATTTTTATTAAAATTTCTCCTCTATTGTCTTCCTTCTTTTCATATGCTTTACAATTATTATCGTTGATCTGATAAATGGTCTACCCCCTACAGGTTGATCTGGAAAGAATTGCAAAAGATACCCATGGGTATGTTGGTGCTGATCTTGCTGCTCTCTGCACTGAGGCTGCACTGCAGTGCATTAGAGAGAAGATGGATGTGATTGACTTGGAAGATGAATCTATTGATGCTGAGATACTTAATTCCATGGCTGTTACGAATGAACACTTCCAGACTGCTCTTGGAACAAGCAACCCATCTGCTTTACGTGAAACAGTGAGTGTTTTCTGGTGCAATCTTTTATTATGTGGGATATGATTATGTTGTACAGATATAAATCAATATTCAACTGTTTTTTAACTGATTGATTTTTTATGAATAGGTTGTTGAAGTGCCCAATGTCAGCTGGGAAGACATTGGAGGCCTTGAGAATGTTAAGCGGGAGCTTCAAGAGGTAATTATGTTTGCTAAGTTGGTTTCATTGTATTTCTTGTCATTCTTAA
>OU015770.1:5045023-5115023 GCA_907173295.1 Fagus sylvatica | reverse complement strand
TTATGCAGTGCATATGCCACTGCAATGAGTTATGCAGTGTTAAATGCACTTAAGTGCAACAATCACTTTCTGAATATAAAAGTTTGGACTGAGTTTTAACATCTTAGTGTTATTTTTTAATTTTCTGAATATAAAAGTTTGTACTGCCTAACAATTTAACAATGGCATGTGGTTAGTTTTTCGTTTAATTTTTTTTACCATTATAATTCAAAATAGCAAATGTTTACATACTTTTAAAAGTTAGTTGACCAATTATTTATCATCTCTCATATTTTCTTTTGAAGTAACCCGAACATCCAACCAGCTTAGAAGTTAATTGATCAAGTCAAGACCAATTGACTTAGTCAGATGGTCCAAAATCCATTTAGAGCAGTTTGCTTAGTGATCACAACAAAGTTAAAAAAAATGGCATTTTTTTTTTATTAAACAAAAGATAGGAGGGGCTATCAGAATGACTTTTCTACTTGGATGTGACTATAGTAGTATCCTATTCGTTGGATCCTAAAGGGATTTAGTGACTCGATGAGTCATAATTGTCATCTCAACCCCAAGCGGGCATTAGTGGGCAATGTGCGATGGCCTAAGGTTTTATTCTAAAGCGTTTTTTATTACAGGATTTGAACCAAGGACCTTCATTTCCAAAATCACTTGAGAGTTCGCACATTGACACATTGTGATAAGAAGAAAAACCAAAATAATTTCTCAACTTTTTTTAAACAAGATAGAAATATAATCTTAACAGAGCATATGCTGCTCTGTTTTGAATTTTAGCTTTTCCTTGATTGCATTCCTGAATAACACTTTAAGGTAGCATAGCGGAAACAGTGTGACTGTGGCTTTGTGTTTGTTTGCATTGCACATGAAGTTCAAAACCACTTCTTCTTTCTTCTCATCTTATATCGTTTCTTTTCCCTCCCAAGTCCAACCATGCTTTCCATTCTTCTTTTGATCACTCTTTATACTATCGTCGGACCCACCATACTTTCCTCTGTTCCTTTGTTTCTGTTTGCGCTTTCATGCTTTCCATGTACTGCATTTGCAAACCAAAGACAATTGACATACCTTCCTTTCCCTTTCCTTTCTTTCTCTCTCTCTCTCTCTCTCTGTGTTTCCAAAAGTTTCCGACCCCAACAAAATGGCGCACCGAGCCAAATTCTCCCCCTCGTGAGTCAACTCCTCCCCACTCAATTTATTGCTAAACTTTTTCCTCCCCTAATCTCGCGAATTCAATGCTTAATTTTTTTGTTTGGTGATGGTTGTGATTTCAGGAAATCGAGGAAGAAGTCACCGAATCGGCTAGTCGTTGACGAGGCGATCAACGATGACAATTCTGTGGTGGCTATGCACCCTGAGACTATGAAGAAGCTCCACTTCTTCCGTGGTGACACGATTCTCATCAATGTATCAGATTTAAGGGAATTTTGTGTTTTGTTTTGAATTTGGTTCCTGAAGTCTCTGTTTGTGTCGCTTTTGTGAATTTATTTTGTGAGTGTGAAATTTTAGAGGTTTTGTGAGGTTTGTTTTGTATGTTTGGTGTCATGCAATTAAGTTGTACTTTCAGGTTTGATAATGCTTACCCTTTTATTTATTTATTATTTAAAAAATATGAAATTTTCTTTTTTTCTTTTTCTTTCCATTTTTTTTTGGTATAGGATGAAGAGTGTTTTGAATTTACAACAATTTTGTAAGGACTAACAACAAAGTAGTAGAGGTTTGAACATGATACTCTTGCAACTTCCAGTGGACTAATACTTGAGTTTTGCACTTCAGTAATTGTTGTGCCTGTTTGGGTATCTGTTTCTCTTAAATGTACAAATGCAGTGGTTGTGACACCTAAGAGATGGGAATCTTTTTTGAGCTCCCGACAGTTATGTTTCAAAATGTTTAGTGTGCCGTGTTTTATTTATATTTGGTGAATTGGATGGCAGGGCAAGAAAAGGAAGGATACAATCTGCATTGCTCTTGGCGATGAGACATGTGAGGAGCTAAAGATTAGCATGAACAAGGTTGTTAGATCAAATCTAAGGGTTCAACTTGGGGATGTTGTATCTGTGCACCTCTGCCATGATGTAAAGGACGGGAAGCGTGTCCACATACTGCCCGTGGATGATACTATAGAAGGTGTTACTGGCAATCTGTTTGATGCATACCTGAAACGTGAGTTTTCTAACCTGCCTTTTGGTTACTTTTTTCTTCCCTTGATATGTTTCTTAGCTAATCTTATGGTCCTTTTTCTTCTTCTTTTTATTTATCTTGTATGATGCGATTGCAGCTTATTTCATGGACGCTTATCGGCCGGTAAGGAAGGGAGATCTATTCCTTGTCAGACGAGGGTTGAGAAGTGTAGAGTTCAAGGTTGTTGAAACTGACCCAGGGGAGTATTGTGTGGTTTCTCTAGACACAGAAATCTTCTGTGAGGGGGAGCCTGTCAGAAGGGAGGATGAGGATAGGTTGGATGAAGTGGGATACGATGATGTGGGTGGTGTTTGGAAGCAGATGGCTCAGATTCGTGAGTTAGTGGAGCTGCCTCTAAGGCACCCTCAGCTTTTTAAATCAATTGGTGTGAAACCACCTAAAGGCATTTTACTTTATGGACCCCCAGGTTCTGGAAAGACACTAATAGCTAGAGCTGTTGCTAATGAAACCGGGGCTTTCTTTTTCTGTATTAATGGGTCAGAGATTATGTCCACATTGGCTGGGGAGAGTGAAAGCAATCTCCTGATGGCATTTGAAGAAGCTGAGAAGAATGCTCCATCCATCATTTTCATTGATGAGATTGATTCCATTGCTCCAAAGCGGGAGAAGACACATGGTGAAGTCGAAAGGAGGATTGTTTCACAGCTTTTGACTCTTATGGATGGACTAAAATCTCGGGCCCAAGTTATCCTTATGGGAGCTACAAATCGACCAAACAGCATTGACCCGGCATTGAGAAGGTTTGGTCGGTTTGATAGGGAAATAGACCTTGGTGTTCCTGATGAAATTGGGCGCCTTGAAGTTCTTCGCATCCATACCAAGAACATGAAGCTTTCTGAAGAGGTGAGTTCACCCCTTTCACCATTGTGTTACAAATTGTTTCACAGCTTTTTATATTAAGCATATGATATGCATTGGATCGAGCAGTTTCTGGTGGATTTGGGTCCAATTGTGTTACAATGGTGCGGAATCTGCATATATGATCTCAGCATTTGCTTGAATTTTTATTAAAATTTCTCCTCTCATCTTCCTTCTTTTTTATCTGCTTAACTATTATTATCTATGAGCTCATAATAAATGGTCTACCCCCTACAGGTTGATTTGGAAATAATTGCAAAAGATACCCATGGGTATGTTGGTGCTGATCTTGCTGCTCTCTGCACTGAGGCTGCACTGCAGTGCATTAGAGAGAATATGTATGTGATTGACTTGGAAGATGAATCTATTGATGTTAAGATACTTAATTCCATAGCTGTTACGAAAGAACACTTCCAGACTGCTCTTGGAACAATCAACCCATCTGCTTTACGTGAAAAAGTGAGTGTTTTCTGGTGCAATCTTTTATTATTTGGCATATGATTATGTTGTACAGATGTATAAATAAGATATTCAACTGTTTTTTTACTGATTGATTTTTTATGAATAGGTTGTTGAAGTGCCCAATGTCAGCTGGGAAGACATTGGAGGCCTTGAGAATGTTAAGCGGGAAACTGTCTTGGACAAGACAATTGCAAATGAATGTCAAGAGAACAAAATCATCTCTTCTTTAAGTGAAGTGTTGGTTGCTGTGAAGACGGAGATATCAATGTTAAAGATGCTAGGTTTGGCGAATATAGTACTATTTGTGTTCCTCTGCTTTATGTTGTTTGTTATATTGGTGCTGAGGTTTGAGGTTGAATGTAATTTTGGTGTTGAATTTACTTTTTGTGTTGAATGTAATTTTCATAATGTTATGTAATGATAAACAGTGAATGGATGAATGAAGGATTTTGTTGAGATGGTTGTGTATCTGCATTATTTGTTATTGATGCTTAAGTAGTCAAAAATTCGGGTAGCCCAATCTGGGAATGGCTATAAGTTTTATTGTAACTGAATTGCCTTTTGAGTATTGGCTATAAGTGTTAAAATTATAGCTCTTTTAGTGTTTATGCCATGAGTGTTTAATAACACCCATTAGTGTTAAAATGTAACATCCATCAGTGTTAAAATTTGTAGTGTTTATCCAATTATGTAGTGTTCTTTTTCTTAATAAAAACGATAATAGAGTAATATTCTGAACAGTGGGGGCGGAGAAAAGGAGGCTATTCCTCAATGAAATGGTCATACAATGTTTTATGTGGTGTGTATGCAGTGAATGTAATGCATTGATGAGTTATGCAATGTTTTTTTTTTTTTTTTTGCTAAATGGGAGATGCATTAAAGAGGCAAAAGACTCAATCTCTAATCCAAGCCTCACGAACAGAGGGAGGGAGATAAGAGGGATTACAACGCAAAGAAATAGGACATGTGGAAACAAATTTAGCCAATGAATGGGCTAATTCATTAGCACAACGGCCAACCCAGCAAAAACGACAAAAAACAAAATTTAAAGCTAGACATTTAATATTAGAAATTAAAGACCTGATTCTCCAAGGACATGAACTCAACTCCTCCATGATGGCATCAAGGCAAATCTTAGCGTCACCCTCGACAATGATGTGGAGGAATTCTTCAGTTTGCGCAATTTCAAGAGCCCATAGAATGGCGGTAGCTTCAGCAATGCAAGGATCATCTGTGAGAAGATTCTTGGACCAGAAATGAATAATGGAACCAGCAGAGTTCCTGGCTACCACTGCAATAGTTGCTGTCAAAGCTTTAATGGCAGCATCAACATTAAGCTTGACCACATTTTGGGGGGGGGGGGACCTTCCAAGTAAGAGAAGTAGAAGGAGTTTTACCTCTATCAATGTTGATACGGTGTATATGCAGTGTTGAGTCACGCAATGTATATGTAGCGTTTTCTGCAGTGTAATGTTATGCAGTGCATATGCCACTACAATGAGTTATGCAGTGTTAAATTTAAATGCACTTAGTGACATGTCTTTAACAAAAGACATGATATTCATGATCCCACCACTATTTTGGTTAGACTGAGTTGTAACATCGTAGTGTTCATTTTTTAATTTTCTGAATATAAAAGTTTGTACTGCTTAACAATTTAACAATGGCATGTGTATTTCAAAAAAAGAAAAAAAAACAATGGCATGTGGTTAGTTTTTTTAATTTTTTTTACCATTATAATTCAAAATAGCAAATGTTTACATACTTTTAAAAGTTAGCTGAACAATTATTTATCATCTCTCATATTTTCTTTTGAAGTAACCCGAACATCCAATTGGCTTAAAAGTTAATTGAACAAGTCAAGACCAATTGACTTAGTCAAATAGTCCAAAATCCATTTAGAGCAATTTGCTTAGTGATCACAACAAAGATAATTTTTTTTTTTTTATTAAACAAAAGATAGGAGGGGCTATCAGAATGACTTTTCTACTTGGATGTGATTATAATAGTATCCTATTCATTGGATCCTGAAGAGATTTGGTAACTCGATGAGTTATAACTATTATCTCAATCCTAAGAAGGGACTAGTGGACAATGTGCGATGGCGTAAGGTTTCATTCTAAAGCGTTTCTTATTGCGGAATTTGAACCAAAGATTTTTATTTCCAAAACCACTTGAGAGTATGCACATTGTGATAAGAAGAAAAACCAGAATAATTTCTCACCTTTTATTTTTTAACAAGATAGAAATATAATCTTTTAACCCAAAAAATCCTACACTAAAATGATTTTCATACTTGACTAAGAGAATAACCATAATAATTGTAACTTTATATAGCAGCAATAGTTATATACCACCATAGAATTTTGATTTAGATACCATCACATGGGCTTAATTTAAACTCAGCTTGTTTCAAATATTAACCCCAAATCTATCTTTTATCAAAAAAAAAAAAAAAAAAAAGCCCTAATCTATCATCCTAACACAATTCTAATGAAAAATGGCCTACACACTTCACCAGCCCACAAGCAGAAACCCAAACTCCTATCCAAGTCCAGTAATATGAGTTTGCCGCTAAATTTGTCAAGCAATTGGTGACATAAATTTAGCGCCCAATTACCATCATGAGACTATGAAGCAGTTCAGATAGCTGAGTATCATTTAAAACAGTTCAGTTAAGAGCAGCCAAAGAGTACCAATCGAGATGAAACTGGCACATATGTAGCTTCATATTGATGCTGCTCTGTCTTGCTATAATGTAGAGTATAAACCTATGATCCACTTCAGTTTTGAATTTTTGCTTTAAGTTTCATTATAATTTTCTTTGATTGCATAAATTCTTAAAAACACTTTTGTCTGCCACCATGCTTTTGATGACTCTTTCTACTTTTATCGGACCCACCATACTTTCCTCTGTTTCTCTGTTTTTGTCTTCTCTTCTCCTGCTTTTGCAAACATACCTTCCTTTCTCTCTGTTTCCAAAAGTTTCAGATCCCAACACAATGGCGCACCTGGCCGAATTGTCTGACTCGTGAGTCAACTCATCACCACTCAATTCATTGCTAACTTTAATGCTTAATTTTTTTTTTTTGGGTGGTGGTTGTGATTTCAGGAAATCGGGGAAGAAGTCACCGTATCGACTAGTCGTTGACGAGGCGGTCAACGATGACAATTCCGTGGTGGCTTTGCACCCTGAGACCATGAAGAAGCTCCAGATCATCCATGGCGACATAATTCTCGTCAAGTTATCAAATTTAAGGGAATTTTGTGTTTTGTTTTAAATTTGGTTCCTGAAGTTTCTGTTTGTGTCACTTTTGTGAATTGTTCTTGTGTTGTGTTGTGTTGTGTTGTGCTTTTTATTTTGTGAGTGTGAAATTTTAGAGGTTTTGACTTTTGAGATGTTTGTTTTGTGGGTTTTGTGTGATATAATTAAGTTGTGCTTTCAGGTTTGGTAATGCTTATAACTTATAAGCCCTTTTATTTATTTCTTTATTATTTAAAAAATATGAAATTTTATTTAAAAGTGTTTTGAATTTACAACAAAGTAGTAGGAGTTTGGACATGATACTCTTGCAAATTCCAGTGGACTAAAACTTGGGTTTTGCACTTCAGTAATTGTTGTGCCTGCTTGGGTTTCTGTTTCTCTTAAATGTAAAAATGCAGTGCTTGTGACACCTAAAGAAACGGAAAACTTTTTTGGTTCATTTTTGAGTTCCAAACAGTTATGTTTCAAATGTTCGTTCTTGGTTTATATTTGGTGAATTGGATGGCAGGGCAAGAAAAGGAAGGATACAGTCTGCATTGCTAATGCCGATGACACATGTGAGGAGCAAAGATTATGATGAACAAGGTTGTTAGATCAAATCTGAGAGTTCAACTTGGGGATGTTGTATCTGTGCATCACTGCCCTGGTGTTAAGTATGGGGAGCGTGTCCACATACTGCCCGTGGATGATACCATAGAAGGTGTTACTGGCAATCTATTTGACACATACCTGAAACGTGAGTTTTCTAACCTGCCTTGTGGTTACTTTTTTCTTCCCTTGATGTGTTTCTTATGGTCCTTTTTTCTTCTTCTTTTTATTTATCTTGTATGATACTGTTTTAATTTTCTGTTTGTTGTCAATGATGGGATTGCAGCTTATTTCATGGAGGCTTATCGCCCTGTGAAGAAGGGAGATCTATTCCTTGTCAGAGGAGGGATGAGAAGTGTAGAGTTCAAGGTTATTGAAACTGACCCAGGGGAGTATTGTGTGGTTTCCCCAGAAACAAAAATCTTCTGTGAGGGGGAACCTGTCAGAAGGGAGGATGAGGATAGTGAAGACACCATGGGGGAAGAAATCATATCTTCCTTCAATGAAATGTTGGCTGCTGTGAAGATGGAGATGTCAATGTTAAAGATGCTAGGATTGGCGAATATAGTGCTATCTGTGTTCCTTTGCTTTATTTTGTTTTATGTAATTGTGGTATTAAAGGTTTAGGTGTTGAATGTAAATTTCATTATGTTATTAGTGTTAAAGATGTTAGGGTTGGCGAACATAGTGCTTTTATGTGTTCTTCTTGCTCTATGTTGTTTGTTGTTAATTTGGTGTTGAGTGTAATTTTATAATGTTATGTAATGAAAAATGATGAATCAATGAATGAATAGATGCTTTTGTTGAGATGGTTGTGTATCATATCATTTGTTATTGAAGCTTGATCGTAGTAAAAAATTTGGGTAGCTCAATTTGGAAATGACTATAAGTTTAATTTTAACTGAGTTGCCTTTTAAGTTTTGGCTATAATAAGTGTTGAAATTATAACTCAATCCGGAAGTGGCTAAAAGTGTCATTGAATTTCCATTTTAATCAATATAAGAATGCACTGAATACAATGCATGATCTAGAATCCCATCAAGTTTATTCCTATCCACCCCCTTAAGATTCTTTCTAACTTTCTCAATGATACATGGCACTTGGTTATCCCATGCCAAGGTGTCACAATATGTTTCATTTTGTTACGTTATAAGATACGCCTTACAAATTTTTCTAAAATTTCAATCAAAATAATTGTTAATTTTTATCTAATTATCAGTTGATCAAACAAAAAGGTAATTAAAAATCATATTATCATCAAACATTAAAAAAAAGAAAACGATTTTTAAAGGTCTCTCCATAAGGAAACTTTTATAATTCTATCCTCAAACAAGTTTTAATTCTTGAAACTCTAAAGATACATAATGGTACGTAGTTGTAGTTGAGATAAATAAAGAAAACTCAAAACTCAAAGTAGTAGGATTTCTAATTCTTATACTGAGTCCTTTTTTATTTTTTTCATACTTTAATTTCAATTGGCATAAAAATCCATCTTTTGTTGTACTTGGGCTCTCGAGGCAGAAAACTCGGAGTCCAACATATCCTGATAGGCCCAAAGGTGCGTATTTCAATTGGATGCACCAACTCCAGTTCCCAATTCGGAATCGGATTTCCATTCTGAATTATCCTCGCAACCAAACACAGCCTTCTTGCCAAACAAGTCAGTCGTTACTCCTAATATAAAGGACTCATCCAACTCCCTTCTTCCTTTACTTTCGTGTCTCTCTCTCTTTTTCTCTCTCTATTTCGCTCTTCGCTGCTTCGCTCTGATTCCAGGATTTTCCGATCCCAACACAATGGCTAATCAGGCCGAATCATCGGACTCGTGAGTCAGCTCGTTCCCACTTCTGCATCCCTCAATTCATTGTTATATTTGTTTGGAACCCTAATTTCGTGATTTCAATGATTAATTTTTGTTGTTCGGTGGTGATTGTGATTTCAGGAAATCGGGGAAGAAGGACTTCTCGACGGCGATTCTGGAGAGGAAGAAGTCTCCGAATCGGCTTGTTGTTGACGAGGCGGTCAACGACGACAATTCCGTGGTGGCTTTGCACCCGGATACCATGGAGAAGCTCCAGCTCTTCCGTGGTGACACGATTCTCATCAAGGTATCAGATTTAAGGGAATTTTGTGTTTATTTATTTGTGGGTTTTATTAATTGGTTCCTGAAGTTTCGGTCTTTGTTATTTTTGTGAATTGTTGGTGTGTGAAATTTTTGAGGTTTTGTTTTGTGGGTTTGGTGTGATATAGTTAAGAATTAAGATTTTGGTTTGGGTTCTAAAAGATTGGATATTGTTTTGTGTTTCAATGAGTTTTTTGAGGGAGGTTGGTGGTTAAGTTGTGCTTTGAGGAGCTGACTAGCTGAGTGTGTTAATGTTTGTGCATTAGGTAGGTTTGGCTAATGCTTTCTAAAATTTAAATTGTTGAAACAAAACTGTGAAAGTTTTAGCGAGTGTCTGGGGATCTTTGAGTACTTTTTTTTTTTGTCATAGAATGTAGTTCATGATTAGACACCACATCTGTGTAGTACAATGGATGGTTTGAATGCGATGGTGTTTCTTAGCTTGAATGTTATGGAATCAGAATTATTCAGCTCGTATTCCCGGTCCACAGTTAGGTTACTCTGTACCTCAATTGATTGCACAAACAAGTCTGCTCTTTTTTTTTGTGGTAGTGTTTTTTTCTCTTTCCACTTTTTTTGTATAGGATTAAGATGAAATTACAACAAAGTAGTAGGAGTTTTGTGCGATACTCTTGAAACTTCCTGTGGACTAAAACTTGGGTTTTGCACTTCTGTAATTGTCGTGGTGTTCTTTTGTGCCTGCTTCGGTAAATGCAGTGGTTGTGACTCCTAAAGAGATGGGAATCGTTTTTGGTTTATTTTTGAGCTCCTGACAGTCTATGTTCCATAATATTTGTTCTTGTTTTAGTGTGCCCTGTTTTATTTATATTTGGTGAATTGGATGGCAGGGAAAGAAAAGGAAGGATACAATCTGCATTGCTCTTGCCGATGAAACATGTGAGGAGCCAAAGATTAGGATGAACAAGGTTGTTAGATCAAATCTGAGGGTTCGACTTGGGGATGTTGTATCTGTGCACCAGTGCCCTGATGTCAAGTATGGGAAGCGTGTCCATATACTGCCCGTGGATGATACTATTGAAGGTGTTACCGGCAATCTGTTTGACGCATACCTGAAACGTGAGTTTCTAACCTTCCTTGTGGGATACTTTTTTCTTCCCTTGATATGTTTGTTAGTGATTCTTGGGGCCCTCTATTTCAAACAGAAAAGTGAACTGGTGTTTTTCTGTTGCTATCTTCCCTTTCATAGTGATTGTAACCTTTTGGTAACTATTGTTTTGTAGTAGTGAAGTTGTAATACCTTTTGTTTTAGTGAAGCCATGTCCATGTATTTTAATCAGGTTATTCCATTCTCAATGTCTCTCTCTCACCCAGAATGATATTATCCAACACTAAATTTGCTCCACAGTGTCACACTTTTAAAAATTTCTATTAATGTTAATACTTTATAGATTGTGGGGAAGTAAAGCCAAAGAGCTCTGGCTCAACTGGTACCCCTAGGGAAGACACAAATATCTTTTGGTAGTAGTTCCTATGTGCAAGTCATCCGTTTTCAGTAGAAAAATTGAAACTCAGGCCATAATAGTTTAGTTGCTTTGAAAATGCCCCTGCATTTCTTTTAAATGTATGACAGATTGATATGTTCTGTCGTTGTGGAACTCTTTCTCTAGATGTCTGCTTTTATTGGTGAGAGTTCTTATTTAATCACTGATCTAATTTTTTATCTTGTATGATATTGTTTTAAAATTTTTCTTTTTGTTGCCACTGATGGGATTGCAGCTTATTTCATGGAGGCTTATCGCCCTGTAAGGAAGGGAGATCTATTCCTTGTCAGAGGAGGGATGAGAAGTGTAGAGTTCAAGGTTATTGAAACTGACCCAGGGGAGTATTGTGTGGTTGCTCCAGACACAGAAATCTTCTGTGAGGGGGAGCCTGTCAGAAGGGAGGATGAGGATAGGTTGGATGAAGTGGGATACGATGATGTGGGTGGTGTTAGGAAGCAGATGGCTCAGATTCGTGAGTTAGTGGAGCTGCCTCTAAGGCACCCTCAGCTCTTTAAATCCATTGGTGTGAAACCACCTAAAGGCATTTTACTTTATGGACCCCCAGGTTCTGGAAAGACATTGATAGCTAGAGCTGTTGCTAATGAAACCGGGGCTTTCTTTTTCTGTATTAATGGGCCAGAGATTATGTCCAAATTGGCTGGGGAGAGTGAAAGCAATCTCCGGAAGGCATTTGAAGAAGCTGAGAAGAATGCTCCATCCATCATTTTCATTGATGAGATTGATTCCATTGCTCCAAAGCGGGAGAAGACACATGGTGAAGTTGAAAGGAGGATTGTTTCACAGCTTTTGACTCTTATGGATGGACTGAAATCTCGGGCCCATGTTATCGTTATGGGAGCTACAAATCGACCAAACAGCATTGACCCGGCATTGAGAAGGTTTGGTCGGTTTGATAGGGAAATAGACATTGGTGTTCCGGATGAAATTGGGCGCCTTGAAGTTCTTCGCATCCATACCAAGAACATGAAGCTCTCTGAAGAGGTAAGTTCACCCCTTTTCACCTTTGATATTAAGTGTATGATATGTATCGGATCGAGCAGTTTCTGGTGGATTTGAGTCCAATTATGATACGATGGTGCGGAATCTGCATATATGATCTCAGCATTTGCTTGAATTTTTATTAAAATTTCTCCTCTATTGTCTTCCTTCTTTTCATATGCTTTACAATTATTATCGTTGATCTGATAAATGGTCTACCCCCTACAGGTTGATCTGGAAAGAATTGCAAAAGATACCCATGGGTATGTTGGTGCTGATCTTGCTGCTCTCTGCACTGAGGCTGCACTGCAGTGCATTAGAGAGAAGATGGATGTGATTGACTTGGAAGATGAATCTATTGATGCTGAGATACTTAATTCCATGGCTGTTACGAATGAACACTTCCAGACTGCTCTTGGAACAAGCAACCCATCTGCTTTACGTGAAACAGTGAGTGTTTTCTGGTGCAATCTTTTATTATGTGGGATATGATTATGTTGTACAGATATAAATCAATATTCAACTGTTTTTTAACTGATTGATTTTTTATGAATAGGTTGTTGAAGTGCCCAATGTCAGCTGGGAAGACATTGGAGGCCTTGAGAATGTTAAGCGGGAGCTTCAAGAGGTAATTATGTTTGCTAAGTTGGTTTCATTGTATTTCTTGTCATTCTTAACCAGCTTATAGCTGAGATTTTGTTTTTGCCTTCTCTTTCTCAGACTGTACAGTATCCTGTGGAGCACCCAGAGAAGTTCGAGAAATTCGGAATGTCACCTTCAAAAGGGGTCCTTTTCTATGGTCCCCCAGGATGTGGGAAAACTCTCTTGGCCAAGGCAATTGCAAATGAATGTCAGGCGAACTTCATCAGTGTCAAGGGCCCTGAACTGCTTACAATGTGGTTTGGTGAGAGTGAAGCCAATGTTCGAGAAATTTTCGACAAGGCTAGACAATCTGCACCATGTGTCCTTTTCTTTGATGAGCTTGACTCCATTGCTACCCAGGTTATTTCTTTGTTATATTAAGCTTTTTTAGTATATAAAATCTCCTCCCAGCATAAAAAAGATAAAATTATATAACTCTGGTTTAGTCTTCTTGTGAATCGTCATTCAAGAATTTGAATTTGAGACACGATAGAGGGGATAGATGCATAATTGTTTACAGAGAGTTATTTGATATTTTACATTGTGTTATATAATTAAATCCTGCTTTGCATATTATCCTATCCATTTTTATTGTTGATCTCTCAGTTTACATGTATTATCTCAATTATTGTTGCAGAGAGGAAGCAGTGTTGGGGATGCAGGTGGTGCTGCTGATCGGGTTCTGAACCAGCTTCTTACTGAAATGGATGGCATGTCTGCAAAAAAGACTGTGTTCATAATTGGGGCTACCAATAGACCTGACATTATTGACCCAGCACTTCTTAGGCCAGGTCGTCTTGACCAATTGATTTATATTCCTCTCCCTGATGAGGAGTCGCGTTATCAAATTTTTAAATCCTGCTTGAGAAAATCACCTGTCTCTAAAGATGTTGATTTGAGAGCACTGGCCAAATATACTCAAGGCTTCAGTGGAGCTGACATCACAGAGATTTGCCAACGAGCATGCAAGTATGCTATAAGAGAGAACATAGAAAAGGTATTCTTTTCCGCCTGTTCCTTGATTTAGCTTTACATTATCGCTTTTGAGTATCTGGAAAATGCATTTCCCTGCATGCTCACATTTTTATCACTCAATATTTTCAGTCATTTTGTTTTTGTCTTAACCATGCTTTATTACTATCCTGCATCTTTGTTCTTTCACATTGTCCTTAAATTTCTGCTTCTATAGTTCTTGAGGAACGCATTTAGAATTGTGATGGTCCCCTTTTAAATCCTTGGAAATAAACAAATGAGCAACATCAATGTTCATGGCTAAGTGATACATCTCCACCATTCCTGGTGGAGGTCTGGGGTTATAGCCCTGCTCCTCTTTTTTTGGGTGTCTTTCTTTTGGTTCCTTTATTTGTTGGGAGAAAAGGGTGGGGTTGATGTTAGTAAGCAAGCTCAAGAGGACTTAAACAATTGCTGCATGTTACAAAAAAAAAGGAATCTTTTCAAACAAAGTGGACCTGATTATTAACATTCCTTTTTTCAAACAAAGTGGACCTGATTATTAACCAAGATATAATCGTACCTTAGCCCTTTTCATTGCTTGAAATGGAGTAGATATTAGTATTTGTTCCAGTCGAAAATATATTTACTGTAAGTTTGGAATTTTGATATTACTGCAGGATATTGAGAAAGAGAAGAGGAGAAGTGAGAATCCTGAGGCTATGGAAGAGGACGACGTTGAGGACGAAGTGTCAGAGATTAGGGCTGCTCATTTTGAGGAGTCCATGAAGTTTGCACGTAGGAGTGTTAGTGATGCTGATATACGCAAATACCAGGCATTTGCTCAGACCTTGCAGCAGTCTAGGGGTTTTGGATCTGAATTTAGGTTCGCCGATAATCGTACTGGGGCCTCTGAATCTGATGCATTTGCAGCTCCTGCTGGTGGTGCTGATGAAGATGATTTGTATAGTTAGGTTTTATATTTTATCAAATCTTCAGTGACAACACGTCTGTTGAACTTAATGTATGCCTTTCTAGGTCACAATGGGGCAAGGATTTCCCGTCAGTTACTGCTTTTGCATTTTTTTTCAACTTCCCGGTTCTGGGTTACTGAGTTAAACTTAAACATCCGGTTTCCAGTTCTCGTACATCGTTATTTATTTTGATTACTTTGAACTGATGAAGTGGGAAAACAAAAGAAATCTTAGGGCCTGATTGGCCACGCATGTTCAGATTTATGCATGGAGATTTTATTATGCGACTATTTCTAGTTTACTTTGATGTGGCCTCTAACCCACGGTTTGATGCGACTATTTCTTAAAGCTTATGATGTGTGGCATTTGGTTTAGTGATGTACTTTTCATTCTCCATAGTGTTGAGTGCGGGTTTGATCTTTTTTCTCGCTCATATGTTTAAAGTAGGATTTTTGCCTTAGATTAAAAAAAAGAAAAGAATAATTGAATATTGTCTTATATGCATCCTAGCCAAAGTGGTGTAACGATGTGTTTTCGGTTCGGTTCTCACATAAATGTGGCTTAAGCATAATAAAGATTATGTAATGAAATCTTCATAATGTCTTCTAAACTTTTTGAGTGTTTTGGGGATATGTTGGACATAAAATAACATATATACAAATCATTTAGTTCACACATGTCCTTTTTTTTTCCTTCTCTTTTCCCTCTCTTCGGTTGGGCTCAAGTACAATAAAAAGGGTACATTATACTTTTTCATTTGATTTATAATATTTCTCAAACTTTCGCTTCGTTTTGGGATTAAGTTAGACAAAAAATATTATACTTTTTCATCCGATTTATAATATTTTCCAAACTTTCAAGTATTTTGGGATTAAGTTAGACAAAAAATACTATAGATATACATCACGTGACTTGTGAGCTCACACACCACAGGTCACATGTTTAGGATTGACTAATTTTTTTGTCCAATTTAACACCAATTTAGATGGTAAATGAGATATTTTATTCTCTCAAATTAGGGGTAAATTCATCAAATCAAAAATTTGGAAATGATATTATAAATCAGATAAAAAATGAAGCTGAAGAAATATAATTTGCCTTTAATACAAGTTTGCTGGTAGCTGGTTTTTGTGTCGCATTCATGTGAATGTCATGATGAGGCATAACTCTTCGTAGTTCGTACAATACATTTGAAATGCGTAGTGAAGTTTGCTTGCATGCCGCTTTAGGCACATCTCTCATTCTTAGTTTCACACTTTCACGGCTTTGGTTCTTTGTGCTTAAAAGCTAGAGAGTGCATTTATGTTTACATTTATTTCAGTGCACCGTTTTTGCAGTTATGTCAAATTTTCTTATATATTTTTATATGTTCGTATATATAAAAAATATACGTAAGTCCATATATTAAAAAGAAATAATAGCCCTTTTTTTTCTTGTGTGTGTATGTCAGTATGAGTGTGTCAACATCAATATTTTTGAAAAAATAGACATTTTCTTTGTGTCAACATCTATATTTAAAAAGAAGATGCAGCACACCATCCTCATTAACAATGATGTCTAATAAATCTCATTATATTATAAAAGAAAACAATCGAAATTATAAAATGTCCTAATCATTACATTTTAGGTCGAAATGTGAATATTGGTTGAAATTGCTTGAAAGGATTGAGATCAGGTCGAATTTTTAAGTGAGATAGAACACTGGGGTATAGTGTCTTAGTTTAGTGATTGGTATGAAACAATTTTGCAATCCGATTGAAATGGAACGAAATTAATGTAGAAGCCAAATTCATTTATTATTCAAAATTAATGTAGAACCAAGTTTGGTTTGCCAGAGAGACGGTGGTGTTAGAGAAGAGGTGTTGAATTTGTGAATTTTGATGGTTGAAATAAAGCCCAATTATTGAAAAATGTTACGTTTTGTTGTCGAATTTAAATCCAACACCTATCCATAGTTCACGCAATAAATTACGTGCTATGCCTTCGCTTGGTATCATATGGCTATGGAAGAATTAATATACTTAACAATTTTTGCAGGCTAAGTCTGAAAAACCTTCATACATACTCTTGCCAAATTCGAATTTGGTTTGCATAGAAAGCAACATTTAAAAAGGAGGAAAGAAACGAAACAATAGGAGAAACTACACCATGAATATAATATAATCATCACCAAAATTATAATTATAAGCGAACTCTTATAATTAAATCTCTTAAAATATAATGAAAAACATAAAAAAAAAAGAAGTTAAAAATTCATCACTCAACCGCCCATGAAAACCAAAAACATATACACACATCACCTCCTTCCATATTTCTTAAACTCTCTCCCATGCAACATGCATCAAGGTTTTCTAGGACGTTTAGTAGAAAAACACCCTGTTGAGCCAAGTGTGTTGAAGTTGACAAACCGACTTGGTGCCGATGAATGCCTAAACCCTTTAGGCAAGCAATTCTTCACTTCTGTCCCTCGAAAAACACGATGTTTGTGATTAAACATAGGCTTCAAGGACACATAATCTTGAGCTTCAGACACTGCTAATGGCCTCACAATTGTGCTTGGAGCACTAGATGGGATGTTTCTTGCTGCCATGTTTGTGTCTATAGAAGACAACAAAAGAAGAAGACATAAAACCAACATGTGAAAAGTGGTAGACATTTATGTTTGAGAGTAATTTGCTTTTGTAAATTGTAGGAGATATTGTTTATGGGGTTTGGAGGTTCATATATATATGGGATTTTTGTAAGGGAGTTTAAAAAAAAGGTGGTGAAATTAAGGAGTCCTTAAATGGGCTCGTGAGTAGCTGAAGAGGGCAGATCTAGATAGCACAGCTCATTGCTAGCATCACATTACTTTGGAGGTGTGGTGGTGGTGAGTAATTGGTGAGGTGGGTACTCTTTTTGAATTTTGACTATGGTGGTAGTGATGAACCCCGTGAATTTCTGTTATTGCATCCTTAGTTTAAATGTATGTCTCATGAAATCTCTTTTACTATTTGTACCATATCTTAGGTTTTCTCTCTTTTTTCTCTTTTTGGTCTTTATTTTTCCTTGCCTAAAATTGTGATTTTGGAGTCATGACTTGTCCTTATGCACTAGTGAGTAACTTATGGTTCAGAAATTATGTGATAACCGACTATGAAAATTTAGTAACTTCTTATTTTCTTTCATCAAATAAATTTGGAGGCGGTCAAGGAAATGATGGCAGAGTTATTTTGGGTTCAAGTTGCAAGGTCATTGGCTAACAAATTTGAAATGGAAAGAATTCATTTAAGGGTTAAAATTTTATTTTTTAGAACTAATCTAAACCATAAAATGAATCAATTTTAAAAGGGGAGTAACTTTACCCCTTTAGTGATTATCATGATTAGGAAAAATTATCTTATGAGACCGTCTTATGGAATGTCCCTCTCACAACATGTGGATCCCATAAATGCGTAAAACTCACCAAATGTGAGAGGATGAGAAATAAAATACTTTCTTCATTCAAGGTTCTAGAGGGAAAGAAATCACAGTTATTTAAGTAGAATATGGATATATACTCCATAATCGGATTTGATCATAATACTTGGATATTTTTGCATAAATCAACTATCTTTGTACTATAAAGCTAAATTTCTTCCCAAAATAAAAATAAATTTGGTCTCATAAATGACCAATGAAAAAGTTGCACACTGTAATTATTAAATGTTAGAATTTTTTTTTTTTTTTTTTTTTCAGGAATTTTTAAATAAGATTGGTAATTATTTCCATGTACGGCACCCTTTATGTCTGTTGGTTCCTTAATAATAAAATTTCAGGCCAATTGAGAAACTTCCATAAATCTTTAACTTAAATCTTAATTATGAAAGCAGACGCTTTCTATCAAAGAAGGTGGATGGCATGGGGTTTTACGTTTAAATACTCGTGGTTTCCTCATCAAAATCCACCCCTACACGAAAGGCCCATATTTAATATACATAAATACGATTTAAAAATGGGCCAACAACTTTCCTCTGTGAAATTTACAGAAGGTTATTTGGCTAAAAAAAAAGGAAAAAAGATGAAATGTTTTTAACAGAGGGATGGAGATTGGAGAGAGCTTTATGAAATTCAATCAACATTTTCCAAGTTTTTTCTTCTTTCTTTTTAAATTGTTATAAATATGATCTTTTTTAACAATATTTTTCATAACTTATGAAATGATAAATTCTTATTTATTTTCACATGAACTCAAAATTTCTTATAATTTTTTTGAAAAATTCCTAAACCCCATTTTATGAATATTTTAGAATGTTACTTCTGTATTATAAAAAGTTTCTATTACAAATTACAATTGTTGAATAATCTGTAATGGTCTTAATCTTTGTTTGCTTCATCACTTAACTGCTGTTATTATTGAATTGGATGCTAAATTAGTAGTCAATTTGATGGTTTCCTCTAACAGTTTTAATGGTGAGAATTCTGTTCTTGTGGATGATTGCAGGGAGCTGCTAATGCGTATCCCTCATTCCCGAGTGCAACACTGTTTCAGGGAAGCCAATAGGTGCGCTGATGCCTTAGCCAAAAGAGGAGTCACGCTGCCTCAAGTTTTTTGTGTTTTTGATAATCCTCCTCCTGATGTTTCTGTAATATTAAACCATGACATTTTGGATTTAAGCTCTAATAGGCTCTGTATTGCTGGTAGTTCCAGCTCTATGTTGGTTTAATGAAGTTCCCGTTTACCAAAAAAAGAATAATCTGTAATGGAAAATCGACCTCAATCACTTTATATCTGCCAAGTGGGAAGGTGAATGGAGCTCATTGCTGACCTATGCAGGCTGACAAAGATGAATAAGCTAACCTGTCACCAATTTTGGGACACTTGTCAAAGTTATGGCCCTAACAGACAACTCTTGGGGGCTAATGCCAAGCGGCACAATCCCATCAACCCCATCAAGGCCTGTGGATAAAATTGCTACTCACAATTTAAAGCAGGTTGCACAAGAGCTTTTTGGTGACTTTGAGAGTAGGTAGGAGCAACTAGCTAGCAAGAGGATGCAACAACTAAAGTAACATAAGTGTCTTATTAATTAGTGGGTGAAACATCGTGTTATATATATATGTATGCACATAATTAATGAGTTTGGGTGGGCGAGGGAGTAGGAACTTGTTTTCTGAAATTTACCTAACATGCTCTACTATTCAAGATTTTAGCTTGCACAAGTAACACAGCCTAATAATTCTGACCTTCCTTTCAGAAATATTTCATCCTTACTATTTAACCTCAGCGCCAACAATATTTGTTGGTACTAAATTGTCTGGCTAGCTAGATGTACTGGACTGGAGCTCTTCATATTCGAATCATTTGCCATCGATTGTATATTATATATAACTCTTCATGCTGACACCAACTCACTCACATAAATGGTAATAACAATTTGAATTAATTACTTAGCCAAAATAAATTGAATTGGTGTTTTTATTTATTTATATCTCACCCAAAAAATTCTTATAGAAGTTGTATGACTCAATGTGATGGCTGACAAGTCATTTTTATGTGGACATGTTATCATATAAGTATAATTGATTTGCTCAACATTGTTACATGTCTCATTCATATTAATTCGGCATGGTTTTGACATCATTTCATATCATACATCACGTTGTAAAATAAGAAACTTGTGCAAGAGAATTTGAGATTTTAACAGATATAAGCCAATTCAAACTTAGTGTCTTTTGAGTTTATTTAGCTTATTAATTTGTTTGTGCATGACTTTTTTTAATAATCACTTTTTCTATGTAAAACTATTATTTTTATTTATTTATCTATTTTCAAGTAAATAAAAAAAATTTATGGTTCTTGAAAAGTTAATGAACACAATATATTTTCAAAAACTTTTATTATTTTATTTGAAAAACAATGTATTCAATGATAGTATATTAAAAAGTTGGATTTGTTTAAACATGATGAATAAAAAATAAGGCAAAGGGCACGTTCACAATTGGCACATGCTTTGCACGGATGTTAATTTCAGTGGCAATTGTGGAATTGTATGTATTAATGAAGGGCTAACTGAAAACTATCCCCAGCTACCAAGATAAGGGAACTGAACTATACGGGAAGTTAAGAAGTGAACCTTTTTTTAATGGAGCTCGCTCTGCGCACTTGCTCAATTCCCTCCTTTTCTATGAGTAAGATAATAAATATAAAATCCCTCTTTCTGTTTTAACAGAATTTCAAGATTTCTTTTAGTTGTAAGTTGTAATTGTTACTTGTAACTGTCACACACCTATAAATATTGTGTCCAAAGTTGTCAAGTTCATCATAGTAATTTCTACTCTTTCTTTTTAGTAAATGTGCAATTCAATATATGGTATAGTTTAATTATATGCATGTTTGGTATATATGCAGTGGAAGTTAACCAAGGTAGGAAGATACCCTTTAAAGATTGTTAAATGAAAATGACATGTTGTTTGATGTATAGGTACTGAAAGTTGGTGATGGTAGTTGATACATTTGTGTGACAAAATGGGGATAGTGATTAATGGAAAATGGCATTACAGATTGAGCTATTGGGGTTTTAGAATTGGGGTTGTTGAATGATGGGTATGTTTTATATTTGCATTTGAGGGTCATTTAGAAGTGGGTTCTGGCTGATTTGGTGGTTTCACCATACCTATTCATTGTAATCTTTATGGAGGAAGGTTTCTGCTATAATGGTTCTTTTAATTAAGATAAAGAAGGTTTCCCTTCCCTGTCTCTAGTTTTTCAAAAAAATTAAAGTTGTTGTGGGTGTTGAGGGAAAACATGGAATGGGGACACTATTATTAATGCTGGTTGAAGTTGTGTGCTTCAATGAGGTTTATGTGATTTGATGGGGGAAGTGATTGCTTTGAGCTAATCTTTTATTCAATTGTGGAGGGTGATATTCTGTAACTTTCATTATTAAGCTATAAGGATATACCTACAATGGAGTTGATGCTATTGAAAGAGCATTCTTATTGCCTAGTTCTGGGCTACCAAACATGGCAGTTTTAGAGGTTGAAATAAGTTCACCTTATATGTTGCTTGGAGATTTTGGTGTTCTATCAACACTTGTTATGTAAATAATGTAATGGAAACCAAACCAATCGTAATTAATAAAGAGACCAATTTGTGACTGGGACTATTAGAATTCAATGGAATTGTAAGCAAAGGTGAAACTACAGTTAAAAAGACATGTCAATTTAAAGATCAAGGCATGGTGTGTGTGACATAAACACATTAGTTAAAGTCTATGCTTTTAGTGCATTTTCAAATCAGCTTGTAAGAAACCTATATTAGAAAGAAAAAGTTATGTTCAATTATTAGGAGATGTTTCTTTTTGGTTCTAAGGATATGTACTGTTTTTCAATAATAGAAGTGGAATTTGATTAAACTGAGCCAACTAACAGGTGCTTAGTGCTTGTTTTTGATGTGGCAAAGCAAATATGGATTCCATATTTGATATCGTTGTGTCCTAATTCTTGATCTTTAATAGGTGGAAAGTCACAAGGACAAGGAAGAAAAATATTTAAGGTGTCTTGTGCTCTACCAGAAACAGCTGCTTCTGTGGCAATTGCTGCCACAGTTGTGGGTGCCGCAGCTACCATTCTTGCAAGGCGAAGTAAGGCTTCTTCTCAAGCCACTCAGGTGAGTAATCAATTTGCATTGACATGTAAAATTTATTAGATATTACTTTAGAGAAGAGTATTGATTATAAGATACATGCAATGTGCAACTTACCTGAAATCACTATGAATTTTCAGAGAGGAATCTGGAAGTGTTTTGGTGTGATTTTCTAATTAACATATATTTCATTAGCAAAGTAATAACAAATGCCATCTTGTACTCTCTGCAAAAAATCTATTTACTTGGTAACTACAAATATCTAAACTATAAATCATTCTCTGTTTCCTTTAATCTTTGTGTGAATGTGATTGGATGGACTTTTTTTATTAGCTTATTTTGTTTATTGTGTAAAAGTACAGTTGTACATTGAAAAACGTGATTTTTTTTTTTATAAAACCAGATTTGCCAATAATGTGACCACTATATATCAAGTTTCAATTAACACCTTGTGAACTCCTTGAGGTAGGGCTAAAGGATTACACCTAGCCTTTTAGCACCAAGCTAATGAGTGTAGAAGTTGGGATGGATGGACTCTTGGTCACAATTGGATTAAAAGAGACATGATTCTTCCGGACTTGTTGCTTTAACTTAAGAAGATTGGTAAAAAACACTTAACAGCTGCTTTCATAACCCTTGGTCCATTGGGCAAGAAATTCATGTTTTATGCAGTATTTGATTGTAAAACAGAGATTGAATTTCTGCTAGTCTTCCTGAACTCTTGTTTCAAAACCATTTCCCTCTTTTTTTGTTATATCTATCTCTTCCCTTTTATGTTTCTTTTTTCTCTGGGACAAAAATGTTATGGAAACACCAAAACTAGGTGCATACCTAATTATTTAGTAATGGCTTTGGAAATTGGAACACAATTTGTGCCAAAAGAAAGGAGTGGCATACATTGATTCAGCTGCTTGTTCACCTATAGCTCGTTTCCATGCTGAGACTTTTATTTAACTTGAATTCCTTTTCAAAATGCAGATTCCTTCAAAAGTCTGTGAAGATTGTAGTGGTTCCGGCATATGTTCTGAATGCAAAGGTGAAGGATTTGTGCTTAAGAAATTGTCAGATGAAAGTGCTGAGAAGGCAAGACTGACTGCAAAGAATATGGCCACTCGATATACAGCAGGGTATTTTTTTTCATCGAGTCTAACTCTGTCTCTCTCTCAAGTTTGAATTAGTCCACTGAACTGAACTGAATTGGACTATGTCAGGCTTCCAAAGAAATGGAGCTACTGCACAAGGTGCTCTTCTGCTCGATCCTGTAGTACTTGTGGTGGTCGTGGAAAGTTAGCTATCAGTGAGCTCTAAAATCTTTTTGCTTCTAGTTGAAAAGGCTGTACCTTCAATGCATTATAGGAAGATACATCATCAACTTACACTCAGAAGATTGGAAGTGAGTTAACTTTGCTTTATGTACTTAAATTGATGGATGATGTATATGTTTTTCTTATACTTGTTCCTTTTCTTTGCAATGTAACTGATCAAAAACTTCATTGAATGTACCTTAATTGATGAGTATATGTATATCTTTGTTATAACTGTACTTTTCTTTATATATCCTAAAAAACAAACCTGTTAGTATCATTCTAGTGCTAGCAGTGTTCGATTAAATTTCTTCTGGGTGCTTATTTGCCTCTGCTTTTGAAGAGACACCTGAGAGTAATTTGAATGGCTCATAGGGGTGTCACAAAAGCATGTAACTCTACATTCAATGTACCCTCTCTTTTCTTTTTGGGTGCAAAAGCTAGTTTTTACATAGGCTAAGCATGGCTGAATAAGTGGGTCAAAGAGCAAGCCCAATATCAAATGGAGGGTCACACTGTAAACCACTTATATTTGGTTGTAGCATATCACATTAGGTTGTGGGCTTTGGCCCTTAAAATATGGGAATTGGGGCAAGAAACTGGTTGGACTCAACAGAACCGTGTCAGTCAGAGGAAAGTAAAGTAATGCATGCGAAACTAAATTCACCCCCAGTCCATGTTTGTTTAATGAGGTTATGTTTCCCTATAAATTGGAACATAGTCATGTCCTCCTATCCCTGCTGTTGAATTGGACTCATAGGCTGATAGGAGGCCGGGTGCATCAGCCAAATACCACCGGCATAAGTCATTGAGTGGAAGAATTAGAAATCTTTGCTCATTAGGATTTGGGACCATGAGTTTTGACCGATCCAACCAAGTGATAAGAATGACCAAAGCCATAAAATCTCCTAAGTTCCTTAAAAAAAGGATTGGTCGGATCATGAGATTCCCTTCGGGAGCAACCTCCGTTTTTAACAGGATTGGCAACAAGAAATTATTTTGGGGTGTATTAGAAGTATTAAGTAAAAAAAGAAAAAAATATATATCAAAGAACCAATACCCTCAAAGAGGGATGAGGATCAAGTGGGAGGAGGGGGACACCATTGGACTACTGCTCAGTGGATTCGATCCACTTAAAAGTGAATAGGCATAATTGAGGATAGAGTAGAACCAATTGTTTCATTTCATTCCATTTCTTTTGCATTTTATCCATCAAAGCTTTGTTAATGAATCCCATCATGTATGTATCACATAAAAATCTCAGCAACTCATTGTAAACAAGGGGTGGAACGCATAATTTAATGGACCTTCTACTAGAAAAATGAATGTGCCATAAATAAACATAGGAACGAGTAGAGAGTAAACTGTGAGATTATAGGTTTAATCAGCGCGGGTGTGATTCCCTGTATGAATAGGACAAATTTAGAGTTGAAGGGTTCTTCCTGCCTTCCATCCTGAAAGCTCAATTATATTATATATTTCTCACTGACGTTGTGATTTGTATAAGTCATAAACATTGTTTTTTTATTCTTTCGGTGATATAGCTGACGCTATGGACTCAATTTAGCCCTATAATTTATCTGTTTGTTTTCTATTTAATATTTTATTGTTTAAAAAAGAGAGACACATTAACTTCTCTTGAACAGCTTGTAATTGAGAATCTCCTTGCTATGATTAAAAAAAATTCCAATTCCATTCAATCACAGAATGCCATATGTATGGATAATTCAACCTTACTTGGGGCATTGAGATCTGCATTGATGATTCTATGTATAAAGTTTTCTAAGGAATCTATTTTCCTATCAATACAATTCGGAAAATGATCCTCTATATTTCAAGTGGAATGGAGATCTAGAATCCACCATACATAAAGATAAAGATGATCACATTATTAATCTCATTGTGTCTCACATCACTTGCGTGTAGGTATATTCAACATATATATACATGTGATTACCTCATGGATCGATTATGGATTTGATACTAGCAAAAAACTTGGTATACTTTGTTTGGAGTAAACAAGGCTTCGATCCACACCCAATCCAGAGTTAATTTTAAAGTAACGTTAATTAGGGATACAATATTTTTCACAACTTATTTTATAATTTGTTGAGATGTTGAGTTGTGAGTCATGCAATATCACTTTTATAAGACCCTATCATTGAAATCATTTTTAATGTGCACCAATTATATCGTGTCATCTTACAATTATGCAAAAAAATCTTCTTCTTTTTTTATCATTATATTTATTAGTCAGTTTTATAACATGTCATCTCTAATAATTAAGTGATGCCTTCTGAAACACAATTATATGGATCAAAACGTTCTCCAATTCAACCAATCATGGAATGCCTTGTGTGGAAAAGCCAAGGCCAGATAGATGCACTGCCTTCGTATGCATGCAATAGATTTGTATTGATAAGTCTCTATATAGTATTATTATATGATTCCAATAAACGATTCCCACATGAAGCTTTTCACAAAATCCCAGAATCATCTATATTGATGTATATTATAAGTTTTGGATTCATCTAATCGACCATTATATCAAAGTAAATTGATACTAGGCAAGAAGTATCAAGCTAAGAGAGACAAAGACCTATTGCACACACAGCCTTAGCTCTCATTATTGGACTTTCTACTAATTAACTTGCACCATGACTTTAATTGATCGTGCCTTAATTAACTAAACATGGGCTGGTGTTGAATCTGGTGGAGTCACAGCCGAGACCACACGCTTGCCACGCTCTGACCGGCTGTTCTCAGCGAATTTGAGACTTGGCTGGTGCAAACCCTTCTGCTTCTCCTCCTCATTCCACTCAGAACCATAGTAGAATTCCTCAGTAGATTTCACAATGTCTTTGGAAGGTGGAAGGAACATGCCACCCCACTGTGGGAACTGAATCAATGTCACAGGAAGAGTGCAACACACAATCATGATCCCCATCAAAGATAGACCTGTTGCAGTGGAGAATCTTGAGCTTGTAAAGAACACTAATTGTGTCAAACCAGAGCCAAAGTTCCCACCAGCTCCAGTCATGCCTGATATAATACCCAATGATCTCCGGGAAATGAAGGGTATGATGCCAAATGTTGCTCCACATGCAGCTTGAGCTCCAACAGAGAAGAGCATCATTGCCAAGATAGCAAAGGAAATTGAATTGGCACGGCCAAGCCAGATGCAGAAAAGACCTCCTAGAGTTTGGAGGATCCAAAGGGTCCATAGCCTGCCCCTCATGCCAAAATATCTGGCTGAGAAGTCAGAGGCATAACCGCCAAAGGGACGAGCAACAAGGTTGGCCATACCAAAGGAGGCGGCAATCAATCCAGCAGTGTGAAGCTTAAGATTAAACCTGCCACATAGCAAACGGATGGTTAGTTCTAATTCTAAGGCTTAAATACATAGTTGATCTCTAAAATTTAACCCATGAACGATTGTAGTTCATAAAGTTTAAAGTGATCATTTTTAATCCCTTAGATAACATGACTATATTAAAAACTGATACTTCATCACTTTTTTAGAGACATTAGGACTAAAAATAATCACTTTAAGTTTGTTAAGGACTAAAAATGATCACTTTAAGAAGGAGGGAGACTAACCGATCATAGAAATACTCAGCAATGACATTATCTATGGACAACTCAACGCCCATGGAGTAGCCATAGAGGAGGACAAAGATCCATGTCCTATAGTTTGTGACAGCATACCACAACACCTGATACATAAAACCGAATTAGTCTAATATTTCTTGGCTGTTTGAAAAAGAAAATAAGAAAGAAATGAAAGGTAGAGCTGAAGAAATTAAAACTGACCCTGGAGAATTTATCTACGGCAACATCACCCTTCTTCTGTAAGGTACTGAGGTTTCCATCAGGCAAGTCTTGGCCTAGGATTAAGACCAAGATTCCCATGATCACATGCAACCAGCCAGGGATAAAGAAAGCTATCCTCCATGCCGTGAATGGAGTGGCACCAGCACGTTGAATCAAGTCATAGAGCAAAGGCATTAGGAGTTGAGTGGCTCCTCCACCCATGTTGCCCCATCCAGCAGCAGTACCATTCACAAGCCCAATAATCTTGCTGTTAAACATTGTGCTCATCCAGTATTGGCATGACACAAATGTTGCAAGAGAAAATCCAATCATAAAACGCACAGCTATATAGCCTCCAGCATTTGAAACAAATGACATGCAAAAAACAGTTGGAGCTGAAAGCATAATAAGAAATGCACATCCATATCTTGGCCCCAATAAGTCACAAATTGCACCCATTGCAAGCCTAGAGAAAATACTTCCTGAGACAGAAGCAACTCCAGCATTTCCAATATCTGCTTTGGTTAAATTGAGGTTGTCACGAATGATTGGAACAAGGGGAGCTGCGGCGAAGGTGGAGATGAAGCAAGTGAAAAAGGAAATCCAAGAAAGGTGGAAGGTTCTCATATGAGGATTGGCAAAGGAGAAGAGCTTGAACACCTTAGCCTTGTGCTCAGAATCAACAGGTAAATCAAATTTTGCGGTTCTATCAGTTGGGACTATTGGTGAAGTAACAGAAAAGGCGAAGGTTTGTTCTCTTCCTGTCACTCCATGCATGGAGCTCCCTGGGGATTGTTCCACTTCAGCCATTCTCTCTCTCTTTCTCTTGAAAGTTGATTGAGAGTGTGAATGGAATAAAAAAGGTGGAGAAGTATTAAGAAAGTATAGCTAGCTAGTGTTGGTGTTGTGGTTTGGGAGGCAAGGGTGGTATGTATTTATATTGGGAAGCCGTTGACATATTGTACAAGTTATAACAGCCAATGGGATTCCCAATGGTTAAATCTTTAACAAATATGTACATAAAGCTCCATTTCGCCGCATCTTTGCTATGAACAAGAAAAAAAGCCTCATCGTACATCCAAGGGGTCAGGTCAGATATCCCTTATGGAGGAGCACTTAGCTGCTTCATTACCAAACTATACTCAAATTATAGAATGCTGCTATAGTGCTATGCTCAAATTAACTAAGGTTTATCTGTTTTCACATACAAAGCCAGTGGAAGTGCATGTTTGTACCACCTTTAGTGTTCCATTTTATGTTCCATCAACTAATAAATAACTCAAGTTTAAAAAATTAGATACATGACATATTGTAATTGATGGAACATAAAGTGGAATATAAAAAGTGAAATAGAAAATTTTTATTCGTTGATAAATATTGCTATATTTATTCATGTTTAATCTTGCCTAAGTAATAAATCCAATCTATTCTTTTAAAAATAACACTTTTAAGAGGGGGAAAAAGTTGTACCAACACACATATATTCGTTTATCTGCACTATCAATTGGCCAAACTGCTTATATTTTTTGGTCAAAAAGTTTAATGTTTTGCTACTTGAAAGTCAATCAACGGCCAATCAGTTGGATGGCCCTTACTGTCTCCCTCAAGTTTTAATTCTTCAAACGATATCTTAATAATTGCTTGCTCTGTTCGCGTGTCCTGACTACGTATATTTAAAATGCCTTTGTTTCTTCAGAAATGGCCTATAATCATCAGGTCAAACAATATACATCTTTCCTTGTATCAAATTGCAGATATTTTCTTCTCATTGTTGCTGGCAAGGTTGATGGAGACACAAACTATATATTATAAATGTCATCTTACCCT
This sequence comes from Fagus sylvatica, assembly GCA_907173295.1. Taxonomy (NCBI): domain Eukaryota; kingdom Viridiplantae; phylum Streptophyta; class Magnoliopsida; order Fagales; family Fagaceae; genus Fagus; species Fagus sylvatica. The sequence goes on along the minus strand of OU015770.1, from coordinate 5,085,914 downwards.
TTCAGGAGCTCTTAGAGTTCTTTTGTATTTTTTTTTTTTTTGGCTTATTCTAGGAGTAGATTTTGAGCGTAACAATGACAGAGAGTTGAAGTATTCAAAACGAAGATGTTGATGCATTATTGGTTTCACTAGGTTTCTTTCTTCTTCTTTTTTGTGCGTTGAGATTTAAGTGTTGTAATTTCTATTTTATTATAATGGATTGGTCAGACTTACCCCGTATTTTTTCCTTTTACATTGGAGGGTTTTTCATGAAAATTCCGTGTGTTTTTGTTTTGTTGAATTTTCTTGGTGCTTGTGTAATTTTGTTTCCCACTATTATCTTGGGTTATTTACTCACAAACGGTAAATTGACATAACAAGGTTGGTATAAGAACTTTTTATTAGTTTTAATTGTCATCGTCTATCAAGTTGTTCACTAAAATGAGAATCTCTCTCTCTCTCTCTCTCACTCATTATAATTGCTATATGTTGTTGCTCATCACAAACATTAAAAGCGAGATTGATTAAATTTTAAATTTAAATTTCACCTAAGATTTCGTTGCGCCCATACTATGAAGAAAGAGAGATTTGTAATTAGTGATTTAACTCGTTATTACATATTGAATTCCTAAGCTTACTAGTTTTATTTATTAATCAAAAATCAAGATCAAAATATAATAATGATTTACAAAGTTAATTTTTCATGTTCTTCTCCTCTCTTTCAACATGTGAAAAACACATAAGAGAAATGAAAATACTAAGATTTAATAATTTGTTAACTTGTATTTAATTACATCAAGTTTTCAAAGAACCTGTGCTAATGCTATTGTTACGGTTAAAGCCACAAGAGACAAAAGAAATTATGTGAACACTGAACAGACGTGGGAAGTTATCTATACTATAATGTAAAACTGAAACTCTTTGACTTTTTGTTGACTTTCAAAAATTTTGACACATCAAATTTTAAATCCTCACAATTTTTCATATCATTGTCATTTTTTTAATATTTTTTTATTTGATTTTCCCCTCCATCTCTTTGTTGCACTTTACCCGATCCCTTCCTCCTTTCTTTATGACATATCTCTACACATTCTGCTGCCATCAGTTTTTCCAATCCACACCGCTTATTAGCCTACATAATACACATGCTAGGTTTCTCCTTCTGCCTTCTCGCAAAGACTTCAACCTGCAACTAGAATCTGTATTGTGTCCCAGATTTTTGCTCTGGAACAAAGCTCTATGTGAAAACAGTGCTTTGTGTCTTCTTCCAACCTCTGCCACGGACTTTTCGCAAATTGAAAACGAGACTGTTTTAGAACACCAAGTAATTCTAATGTTTTATGCTTTGGCCTGAAGGTGCTGATTCTTTGAACTCTACCAATCAATGTATGCACTGATGCACATAGCGCTACCAGTTAATTCCAAATCACTTGCTTTTCTTGATGTTTTGTAAATGCATTTTTTAATCCAAACCTTTACCTTTTGGTTCAGCAGTTTTTTTTACTTTTAATGATTTGAAACTCTCATCTGATGTCAACTAACTTTTTGGTATGTTAGTGATTCCGAAGCATAAAATTTACACAACAATTAAGATGGTGTGTCTATGATTTTAAATTCCAAATTTCCAAAAATCTATACCAATTCTAAGCTAAGTTGCACGGATACGGGTACAGTATCGTACCATATTCGGGTACGGGTACGGGGATACATCAGCTTTTTTAAAATATATGTGGGATACAATGGATATTGGATATCAGGTACAATACGGGTACGAGTATCAGGTACGATACGGGTACGGGTACGTAAGCTAAAATGGAGCATCCGTGCAACTTAGATTCTAAGGTTCCTATGATCCTCCATCACATGATGGAGACCTTTGTTATCTCCTCCCTGGATCTGTTTGAAGAAATGCTTGAACCAAAGTTTCTTTCACCAAACAAACAGTTTGAGAGAGGAGATAACATACAGTTTGTGGTATAATCAGAGTCAGATTACACTCTAAACAAATGCAATTTTCTAAGCCAATGTTATTTTAGTTTTTGAATTATTGTCATTCTATTGTAGGTTCAGGCAGCTGGCTATATATATACTTAAGTTGGTTTCAAAGTTTAAGCAAACAACAATCTTATTTGAATTCGTATCCTTTTGCCCACAAGTGAAGGCTGGCAGCTACCGGTTGCAAGGAGCTCAATTATTTATTTTATTTTTTCTTCAACAAAGGGGGAAAGTCAAACATTGCAATTATGTACTGGAGATTTAGAATGGGTGGCAATAAGAGGACAACTTACTAATTGTGATTTAACATTTTAAACTTATCTCATGCGATTTAATATATCCCATTGTAGAAACACCAATATAAGTATATGACTTTGGTTCAAAAAAATATAAGTATATGACTCTATGTGATTCATAGTAACAATTTAGCAAATTTTGTTTTTGGATAAGTAACAATTTAGAAATATAATATGTTAGGATAATTTAATTAGATAACTAATATTTTTTTTTTAGCACTTATATTGTTTACCTATAAGCAACTAAGTTTTCATAATTTTTTTAGTAAATATAACATAGTTCATGTATATATAAATCGAGCACGTTTTACTAATACAATGAATATAATAAATATGAAACTATAGTGTGTATATATATACTCTTTGTTTTCTTAAATGTTGTTATATAATCTTTTGAAAACTCATATTTTTCAAGTCATCATTCTAATATATATTTTTCTAATATGGTTTTGAAAGTTACAAATAGTCTTAATCTATGTTAGTTTGATCCAATTAGAATTCAGGTTGAAATAGCCCAACACTAAATAAATTTTGATTAAATTAGGATTGAATTTTCTAAATAAAATCTAATTAAATCAAGTAATTTATTTCCTAAAAATTCTTCAATTTTATTTATTATTTATTAATTAAACCCGTATCATACATTTTTTATTTTTATTTTTTTAACTTTCCCGTGCATTGCACGGGTTAGCGACTAGTTATTTAATAAAAACGAAGGAGGGAGGGAAGAATGGGAGAGAGTTGGAGACTGTTGGGTTTTTTCTTCTATTTGGAAAGTCAAAGTAAGTTTTTTTATTTTTTATTTTTATTATCATTTTAAGGATTTTTTTAGTGAATTAAAGACATATATAATCTAAATAATTTATTCAAAATGAAAGATTAAGATTTAGAGAACTGTATGTAGTAGAATATCCTAACACCTCTAAAAGAATGTAATCATGGTAGGAAACATAAGTTAGAAATTGAGTTACAGTTGTTTACTAAAATTTTCACATTATTAAGTATTCTTTAATTTTTTTTAATTGATTATTTTAATCTTAATTGTTTATCTTCAATCTCCTATTACGTTGGAACTTTTCCCAACTTTACACCAGAAAGGGGAATCTCACATACACTTTTATATCTTTAAAATTTATTTGATTTTTGTTACATTATCCATCTTATTTTAATTAAAAAAATACTTTGTAAAGCTTTTAACATTGATCTATCATCCTTAATCACCTATCATTATTATCACTAAATTATTATTTTATTTAAAAAAAAATAAAATCTTACTATACTCTGATTCAATTCTAGAATCTAACCTGACCAAAGTTACTTTTCTGTAAATTTGACGTATGATATGATCTTGATTTTAACAAACTTCCAAAAAAAAAAAGAGTAAAAGATAGGGAGAGTAGGGTATCTGAGTGACTATATTTGGTGGCCCCCTTTTTGTCCCAAAACAGCAGTTTGGAGTTGGACGGCCGAAGCGAATCTCTACAAAAATCCAATTTTCTTAAACTTGTTTCTTTTTTTGTGCCTTTTAAGTGTTGGACCGTTTGGTTCTTCTTCTGCTACTTATTATTATTTTTATTATTTATACTATTTGTAACTTGTAACTTGTAGTTAAAAACAGAGAAAACAGAGGAGACAGAGACAGAGTTAGAGACATAGATTCGGGGTTTATAATATTTCTCTCTCTCTCTCTCTCTTAGGGTTTTTGATAACATGAAGAAGAAACTTGATACTCGTTTTCCAGCCGTAAGTCTTTCTTTCCTCTGACTCTGTGTGTGTACGTGTTGGGATTTTTATTCTTATTCTTTTTCTTCAGTATAACTGTCTGCTTAGGATTCTAATTTTGTTTTCATGGTCATGGACTTTTTCTTTTTTGTTTTTGTTTGAGTGAAAAGGTATACAAAGTTACAAACTTATGTTGTGGTTCACTTTGGTTGTGTGTGAGTTTTAGACTATTTGTTTTATACGTGTAACTGTTTTTAACTGTTAATTTTTATACCTTCTATGATTATTATTATTATTTGATAAACCATTAGCATCATGTTGTGTTCAATTTTTAGCATGGTTAGTTTAGTTTACTAGGAGCTTTTTTGTGTTCGTGGCTCTGATAGCATAGCACTTTTTTTGATAATTCCATAGTTACAACAATGTGGTAGAGGGGATTTGAACCCTGGTAAGGAGAACAGTCAACATTGACCTACAAAGCTCTTGGCAATAGCATAACACTGTAGTTGCCGTATTATAGTTCCGGCCTCAACCTTCTTTTTTTTTCCCTTCTCATTCATGGGGATAGAAGTAAATGACCCAAGTGTTGATTCTGAGGGAGCTACTGGAAGTTGTTTAATCACATTGTTTTGCAACTTGTACAAAGGTTATGTGGGCTTTACATTCTCTAAGCTCTGATTCCCCCCCCCCCCTCCCCCCTTTCCTTTTGATGTACACTAGGTGTCCTCGGGCTACTCTTATTATTTTTTGGGTGGCCAATTGATGTGACAAATAGTTGAAGCTTTTGGGAGTGCAAATGGGGGAACATCCTAGTGTGAAGAGCTTCCTAGTCTCAGATTTAGTGCTGTCCTGTTTCCTATTCTATTTCTCTGTGCCTCCTTATCAGGGTTTTTTTTAGCCGGACAGCCTTTCTTGGTTAGGATACTTTCTTCTTTTGTTTCAGTTTTCAATTAAATCTTTTAGTATTCATTATGTGTCTTATATGAGTTATATCTGCTTCTGTGTATAGGGAGATGTTTGTGGTTTTCTCTCCAATCCCCATCCATGGGGTATGCCTTATGTTTTGAATTTTCTTTAATAAGAAAAAAGTTGTACGCGGTTGAGATCCAAGTTCTAAGTTGTGTTTTTAATAGTCTCTTGAGCACTCTTAGGGTCTCTTTGTTGAATATTGATTGTTAAGTAGATAAGATAAAGCATTTATGTTTGTTATAAGGGGGTGTGTTTTTTTTTTTTTTCAATGTGGTTTGCAATTTAAATTATAAAGTATTGATTCTTTCTAATTGTAAATCTCTATATGAATTTTGTTATTTTTCTGATTCATATTAAAAAGATTCATGTTATCCAGAGAACTCTAATCATTGTTAAAGGCCTTATGTTTTGTACACAATCATTACTTGCTTAATTGGACTATATTTTCTGTTTTTGACGCCTTGATGATAAGATGATTCTGCACAGTTAATTATCTGATGTTGGATTTCTCCGTAGGTGCACAGACAGCTATGTAAGTTGATAATGCGGTGGAGGGTGAGGTTGTGGGTTCAAAACCCACTAGTTCATGTGTAACTCTTATGAATAAAAAATGGAATTTACACTTCCCCCCATCCCTCTTAAGTATAAGGGCAGTTGCAATGTCCCCATGTAGTTTAAAATGTCGCAACGTCCCCCCTTATCTTTTCGTAATGTCAAGTTCCATGTTTATGACAATTGCCCTTGGACTGGGTCCAGAAATTCTTCATACTAGATCGCTTTTACTTTTCCTTTTCTTTTTTAACTAAAATTTATACTCTCTTTTTCTTTCTAGATCCAGTGTTGCTTCACTAATTAAATATGTGATCCTTCTATATATTAGTGGGTTTAAAATCTGGATCATGTTATCTGATTTGATATTATTGTTCCACAGGCTCGGATTAAGAAGATTATGCAAACAGATGAAGAGATTGGGAAGATTGCTATGGCTGTGCCTCTTCTGGTTTGTAAGTAATTTGTAAAAACCTAGCTACTGTTTGTTTCTTTATATATATATATAGCTTCCAGTTCTTCCTATCAAAAATATATATATATATATATATAGCTTCTAGTTCTGTTTTTAATGATTCTTTGTGTAGTTCACAGATTTTGTTTCACCTTCAATTTTTTTTTTTTAATAGTAGATTCTATGAAAATAACATTGCAGTTATTTTATTATTTATGGTACTTATCACCTGTTGCCAATTTAATGTGCAGCTAAAGCTTTGGAACTCTTTCTGCAAGACCTATGTGCTCAGACATATGAGATTACTTTGAAGAGAGGAGCAAAGACCATGAATTCTTTTCACTTGTAAGTGAAATTTTCATTTATTGACTTGTTGGTTGTAAATATCTTTTTTGGGGAATAGACAATCACTAATTTTTCATACTTTGTGAGAATAAACCCTGTCTTGACTCTTTTCTATCAAATACCAGGCCTGCACCCCTATGCTTTAATGATCATTTATTAATATTTAAGACAGTGGCTCCTTCTGTAGCATTTGTTTTAGTTGTAGTTTCAGAGACATTTGGTCGTTTGTACTGGCCTAAAATACCTAGGAAGAGGATAGTTATATATATGTCAGCTCTCTCTCTCCCCCTCTCATGCACACACTGGCACAGGAAATAGGCACACGCTAGACAATAGGGTTCATTATTTGCTATGAGAAATTTTTTTTATTCTTTTTGTGCTTTGTTTCAAGTTCTAAATCTAAGGTGCTTAAATTTTATCCTTTGTATGTACAGAAAACAGTGTGTCCAGACCTTTAACGTTTTTGATTTTCTGAAAGATATCGTCAGCAAGGTTCCTGATTTAGGCGGTTCAGAAGCTTCTGGTGAAGATCGTTCTGTTGCCAAAAGAAGGTTTGGAAAAATGTTCTCTCTTATTAATAGCTGATGAAGAAATTTAAGTTATTTTATGGCTAATATACTATGTTAATACTTTGCTTTATCAGGAAAATTACCTGATGATGATGAAAATGATAGTGATGATGAGTCCAAGAAGCATAGGATGGTAAGACATGTATTGCACTCTGGTTCACATTATCACTTTTTGTTCTTAATAAAAGACTTTTGTACTTAGTAGGTGTTCAGTATCTTCTTATTCTCTCTTTGTTCTAAGAATTATTTTGTGATTTATTCACTAAGGTGTTTGAACATGCTTCAATTTGGATGTTTAACTGAGATGTAGAAAATTGTGTTCATCTTCCTTATTTTTCTGAACTTCAATTGCTGTGAAACTTATATCTTGGAAACTCTGAATTGGAAAACAAACAATAGAATCAGATGAGCATTACTGAAACTTGGTTTGTAAATTTGTATTACATTATACCAGGATAGGCGTTTAGATAACTTGGGATGCATCTTTTAAGCCAAGATAATCTGTCTTACCAGAGAATGGTTTTGTTTGATGATTTTTATTCTTTTCTGTGTTGCAGCATGATGCAGTCCACAATAGCAGCAGTGGCAGAGGAAGGGGTAGGGGAAGAGGTAGAGGTCGTGGACGAGGTACTCAAACAGTAGAGAGGGAGACGGCTGCACAATATGAGAAGTTCGAAGATGATCCAGACATTTCCAAGCACAATGACAAACTCAATCAAAGTCTTGAGCGGCATGATAATGGGGAGGAATCGAAGCCAAATATTCTCGCTGGCAAAAGTGGAGAAGCACCAGTTAGAAACTTTGACTTGAATGTGGACTTGGATGAGAATGGGGACTTGGATGAGAATGCAGACTCAACAACTATAGCTGCTGTCCCTGCTAGTTCATCTGCAGAGCCAATTCCAGAAATAAAGCCCGAGGAATACCCTGGCTGGTCATTATCTGAACTGAAAAAGATAGCCATTGATCCCATTCAACTCGCCAACTTAAGTAGAAGGATAGATGAGGATGAGGAAGATTATGATGAAGAAGGTTGAATGACCATGCATTGCTGGTGTTTGTAGTAACTTACCTCACATAGATTGGTAGTTCTTATTTTCTGATATACAAGTAGATGTTAGGTTAATATTGTTGTGATAGATGGTTAGGGAGTAGGGAAAGGAAGATGAAACTGCTAACACCACTCTAGGCAAGGCTGAAACTGTAGTTCTTTTGGTCTTTAGATGTTTGTGGTATATGCTTCTGTACCATCAACTGACTGTCAAACTTATTTTCTTCCTTTAGCATATGAAATTTTTTGAAAAAATTTGTGCAATTGTCTCCATGCTTCAGCCTAAGATACTTTGTATCGTTTCTCTTGTGTGCAGAATTAGATTGATGGATGGTTGCCTTGTTACAACTAAAGGTAACTGTCATAAGTTGCTTGGAGAAAAAATAATCAAATAATTTTATTTATCTATGTAAATATTGAAATAATATGTATATAGAAAGAGAGAAGCCAAGATGATTAATGCAGTTTTGTTTGATTTTTGGCACCAGAATTATCCATCACCAACAAACTGCCTATAGTTGCAGGCTATGATTGTTAGTCAGCCACCAATAATGGGCTCTCATGTGTAATACATGCATAGCATGAACCCGGTGGGTTTTTATGCATTGGCCTGATTGGTGATTGATGATTGGATGTCAATCTGCTTACTACAAATCAAACCTAATGGTCACATACTCCCCATTTGGTCACAAAGAATCATGCTGGTGGTTTGGAATTTTGCTTCCTGGAAGCAGCTAGAGGCTAGAGCTCATGATTCTTTTCTTTCTTGCCCTGTAAACGCCCCCCAACCAAAAAAAAAGAAGAGATGCGTATTGAACTATTTTCTTTTGAGGAATTTGTATCCTGACTGTGGACTCTATAGGTTTTATTTTTATTTTTTTTGGAATTATGGGTTCAAGTATGAATAAGTTCAAGTTATGTATGTAAAAATATCTCAGCCTTTCATCCAAAGAATAACCACGATTAAGTTTGAAAAATCCTTCTATAGAGATCCTCTCATAAACTGTATAGATTTAAATTTGACCCCATTTTGGTAATTTAAAATATTTGTAAACATTTCAATCATACGCAATAATCTTGATAGTTGATACCATCAAGGCACTTTTGGAATTATGGTTCATCCAACTGTCCAAGGTCGTTTTTCATTTGAAAGCAAGTATGGAAATGGGAGCCACATCTCCCTATTCATAAACCCATGTCACAAAGTCTCCCACTTCATAGAACAAACTCCAAAGTTTCATAGGCAAAGGGTTATTATTCATTTCATTCTCCTATGGATCCACGACTATCCATGGCTGCTCAACTAGGAGATATCATCACCTTCAAAGCATTACTAGTAGAAGATCCACTAATCCTAGAAAAAGTTGCTCTAACACCCTTTGCAGAGACTCCTTTGCATATTGCCACACTAGCTGGGAAAACCGAGTTTGTCAAAGAAATGTTAAGTCAGAAGCCTTCCTTTGCTACAGAGCTGAACCAAGATGGGTTTAGCCCCTTGCACATAGCTGCAGCTTCTGGTCAAATTGAGATAGTGAGAGAACTATTGAAACTAAGCCCTGACCTTAGCCTTCTCAAGGACAAAGGAGGACGAACTCCTCTCCATTATGCAGCCATTCGAGGAAGGCCTTTTGTCATTGATGAGTTGCTATCTCATTGTCCACATGCTGTTAGGAGTGTGACTACTAGAGGTGAGACAGCTCTTCACCTGGCTGTGAAGAACAACCAGTTTGAGGCACTTAAAGTTTTGGTTGAAAAGCTTGACAAGGATGATACTGAGATTATAAACGCCGAGGACAAAGAAGGCAATACAATCTTGCAGCTGGCTGTGGCTAACAACCAACTCCAAGTAAGTTAATGATAATTACTCCATGACCATGTTAGCTTCATGTGCATCAGTTTATGAAAAATTCAGTGTTTTCTTCTTCCAACAATTTGTCGGGAATTACATTCGTTTGATTCCCTCCTCTGGTTTACTGAATAATTTGGGAGGATCACTAGATATTGCTAATGTGGTTCATCCAATGTACTGTACAATTTCTCCCTTTCTAGGTACACTGCAGTATCTTAAATGACTAGTTTAAAACTGATTTTTTGTTTTTACTTAAATCTTCTTAATATACATCCAATGTGGGATTTTGCAATCTAAATTGGCATAATCTATGGATAACCATACATACTTTTCATTGCATTTGGATAATTTGCATAGTTTTCCTTTTTAACAAGAAACCAACTCCTTGTGATGATTTCTAGTTTTCTACTAATGTAAACAATAATATGGAAATTGTTCTAGGCATCAAAGGATGACCGAAATGGTGTTTCACTAAAACATTCAGCTTTTAAAAGAAGTCACTCATCTTAATCATTTCAGACCTTAAAAGTCATACTCATATCATATACTCTCATTTACTAGAACTTCTAGTCTTCAACTAACACTAGCTACCAAAATCCTCAACTAACAAGTAAGCAAAGACTCAACTATGCGTCAATGCCTGTGCAACAAAAAGACTTCTCCTATAGCTGTTGATCCCTTTTGGGCTTCCTTCCTCCAACATGCTCCATCACTTATTGATATTCACCACTAACGTCTCACCACACACATCATCTTAAATAGATAATGATATACCAATAACTCTAGATTTAGCATATTGATAACTTCTTCCATCATCTAGTCACATCACGAAATTATATATGAGGACCCCTTAATTTATGATTCATGCCTTCATTTATTTATTTGGTTAGCTTAGCCAGAAAATAAACATTTTTTTTTCTATAGGTAATAACTAAAAAGTAACAAACTATGTGTAACTTTCTTTAAGCGATTAAAATATAATCAAGACCAAGGTGCGAAACTTCCTTAGTCTATTTGGTGTACTTGGTGGGTTTCATGTAGCTATCTAACCATTTTGGTGTTGTCTTAGTTTGGGCCCCAACTTGATAAACCATTTGGTGCACACCTTAATTAAAACATGTGTATATCTGCAATAATGTATCACATTGATTAGGGATTGCGTATATCTGCTTATATTGAGGGCTCCATAAATTTGTGAGGATACCGAACCGTGTCACATGTATCATTGCAATAGAATATAATAAGATAAAGGGATATGATAGTTGCATTATTGACAGGCATGGAGCATATGTGTAAGTCACATGCAATTGTTATAATTTGGCCATAAGTTTTGTTCTGTCAGATAATTTGGAGGTTGAAACTGATATGCTAGCTGACTTGTATTTGTTGCACTGCCTGCTAAATAGTGCTAATATGTACCATTTTTGCCACTCCTTTCTTTTTCCTTTTATTTTGTGTTTTCATAAAGTAGTATAGATATAGTGGATTATACGGCGAGCTGTCATTAAAAATGACATGATTTTATCATTGACAAACATTAATTGGTAGGTACTAGACTCACTAAGAATTCAAAGCAAGCTAGACATGGAATTCATAGAGATTCCAGGAGAGCAATCTGGAGTACTTGGGACTGATATCCTACCTCAAGCTACTACTAAAGCTGGTAAATTTGATATGACACAACCCCAAGGTCCACAACAGTCAGATCAGTCTGCAGAAGATAATTCCAAAAACATATGGGAGAATGTACAGGAAATGGTACTAGTTGTGGCCAGTTTGATTGCAACAGTGACTTATGAAGCAGGACTCTCCCCTCCTCAAACTATTTGGAAGGAAGACGTAAAATTAGACCCCAAATGCATCTTCCATGGATCAAATAGTGCAACAAATACATGTCCATCTATGACATATTACCTTTTCATGTCTTTCAACACTGCTGGGTTCTTTTCCTCCGTCTTCCTCATATTCTTTTTCCGAAACAAAACTTATGTGCAAGTCTTACTGCCAATTGCCTTAATCTCTATGATGATAACTTATATAACACTATCAGTCGCCATGTTGCCAAATGGTCTATCCTTGCTTATTGTATACTTGATAACGGCGGCCATTTTTGTTTATTGTGTCTTGGCGATTGAATTAGTCAAAAAAATTGTTCATAGCATCTTTGGTTTTGCAGCAGAAAGAGTTAGTCATATATTGACTGTAGCTCGTAGGAAGTGGAAGCCATCTTCGGCAGATGTCTCCAAAGAAGATGCTTGATCTAGGTCCCATCATGTGGTGAATTTAAAGTCTCCTTTGTGTTCTTGGTTGTAAATATTGAATTCGTATCTATACTAATGTAATCCTATTTGTTTATTTGTAAGCATTTATGTAAGAAATGTTCATGTAAGCTCGCATGTAAATCACTAAGTAAAAAATTTCATTTTTAAGGGGTGTATTTTTTTATATTTTTTTTTTAAATTCGACATTTACAATAATAGGGAAGGAGGATTTGAACCCTGATTCTACAGGTAAAGAAGACCAATCAATGCCACTAAATTAGAAGGCTCTTGGTGGGTGTGACTTTTACTTAAGCGGCTTGATTTAATGATTTTGTATGGTAATGATGTGGCACCTTGCTCATGGCTGCCAAATCTCCTTTAAAACATCAGTTCTCCCAGCGAGGGTAGCAATTTGTAAAGGAGCCTTCCAGCCCTTCCTTCGCTAGGCAATTCAACCAAGATGGCTCTGGCCCCTTGCACAGGTACTCTTCAGCTTTAGGACATACATACTGAGATACTAACAGAGTTCTTGGCCATCCATCAGAATGTATGAATTCATCAAGACAAAGAAACACCGATCCACCATGCTGCTACCCAGAAGGGTGGATATCATTGAGGAGTTTGGTTTTCAAATTCTTGTTTCTTTGAAGTCGTCTGGGATTTGAGGTTGCAACCACGGGGGCAAGAAACATCCATGTTTAAGGTATCAAATGTTGAAGAGCACTTTGAATAGGTAAAGCCTTTATATATAGAAATCAACGAGGTTTCTTTACATTAACAGCTAAACCCATGTTTGGACAGTCTTTATTGGGCCAGAACTTATGGTGTGCCTATGGGATGCACAAGAAAAATACATATGCATGTTTTTGAAATCTTGAGATAGAATAATAGGAACATCACTATATTCATGCATCAATAAGCATTGTTATATTCAAGGAGTTATACTGTCACAAGGAAAGATGAATACACCAGCTCCTGAATTATAATAGAAGGCTAAGAATCCAATTTGGATCAGATTTGTTTACATTTTATTTCAATACGTACACACCTTCAATATTTTAATTTACTTCTCAACTTGGAGCATAGCAAGATTCATCTAATCTTCAGTTACCTGAATATACAATGAAAGTATTATCAGTGACATAAATTGAGCTACACCAGAATCATATACTACTTAATCCAAGATACTAACATAATAAGCTTGTACAGAAGCACCGACAGATGAATAAGTACATTACCAATATTACTATATAGATTCATCTTAAAAAACAAACTATATATTGAATTACAAAGCTAAATGATTTTAAATGATAATAGTTGTGAGGAATATAACTTCAATAGATATCTGCTTTACAAGAGTAAAGGTCACACAAATATGAGCTGCATTACATGAACCCCTAAATTTAGCATGCTTTTCACCAAAAAAATAAAAATAAATAAATAATAGCATGCTTTACTTATTTTGCCATAGTTGGCATAGATCTCCATGTATCTGAAATAGTCACTACAACATGTTGACATTCTTCTTAAATAGAAGAGAATAAAGATCCAAACATAGGACTTACAAAACATAATCAACAGCCAGGAAGCAAACGTGTGCATATCAATAAAACCTGAATTTTTCTTTTTTACTTCCTTTAAGAGTTCTCCACTGGAAGCCTTCTCATGGTGAATCATGAGGTTCTGACGAACCATACTGATGAACATTATCAACATAAGACCTTTCACAGGAAATGGCAATCACTCAAATTCCCTTCGCCCCCTCCCTTTCCAACTTAACAAAAGCTATCAACTTTCCTTTGCTTTTCCTCACCCCCTTGCCTATGTGTCCATCTACCTTTTAACCAAACGTATCTTAAATGCCAAACATGACAACATAAAATTAAACACGATGCTTCTAAAATAAGTTCTACATAGACATGGTGCGTGTTACAGAGTCTAGTTCTGATTTCCAATTCAAACGTAGCTCATAAACCTCACCTTCTCAAATTGTTTTGCAAAAACAGATCTATTCAACATGTTGATCTTCCAAATACTTATTTTTTCACTATTGGTAAGTTACACAAGCACCTAGTGGGTTTTGAACCCACGACCACACCACTCATTCTTATAGAAGGAATTGTCATTTGAGTCAAAGTTCATTGGCCAATCTTTCAAAAACTGATACTTTTATATACTTTTATATGCGCTTTTTTTTTCTTTTTCTTTTTTTTTTTTTTTTTTTTAAGGAATAATCCCCTAGCTATGCACTTGGAAATGTTGTCTAGCTATGCAATAATCAAAATTAAAATGTTTTTTCCACAACTCTTAATTTACTAAGTCTTTCAAAATCCTTCTTGACAAAAGCAATCTTAAAAATCATCTATAAGTCACGTTTACCAAAAGTCACATTCCAAAATATAACCAAGCTGCATCTTCTTCCTTCCATGTAATATTTAAAGACTAAGTAACAAGGATTGTAACAGATATCTGTCCAACCCCAACATGCATTAATAAAAGACAGATAAATAAACAAATACATAGGTACTTTGATAAAAGTCTTCACTTAAGGAGGATATGGATGATATAATGGTTCAGCCTTGTTTAGACTTTAGATGGCATATGCTAATGCTTTCCAGCACTAGCCACATAATTCCCAATCACAGCTTCCATATGACAGCATGATGGCCCGATGGGTGCTCACCTATACAGCACACCATCTTTACCATAGCTAAAAACCTTTTGAACTAGAAATAAATACATCTCGTGTATACAGCTAACATTTGAAGAACATTCTCACTTCATTATATCTTACATGGAATGACAAAGCATTCGAAAGTATTCCAAAAGCTTTACCCTTTTTCCTCATAAGTGTAGAAAATGACTAAATGTTCCAATATACAACTACTTAAACTCAACCGAGGTTTTAAACGATGTAAAACTTCAATTCAATTCTGAATGATTAACATGCTATGCAACAAAAACACAGGTAAACTTTTTCACAGAATCCCAATTCCATTTTTTTCTCATTTCTTTCTTTTTTCGGTTTCCATTCAAATAAGCCAATGTAAATACCAGTTTAAGTAATAGCTGAAAAAAGCTTAACACATAGAATCAAACTAGAAATCAAAACAGAGCGACTGTGTTCTGAAACCAATACCTAGCTAAGCACTAGAGCCTGAAGAGGCATCACCAATGAGCTTAAATTCCTGCACCTCCTTGAAGTTCAACCAAGGCTTCTCCCAAATCTTGGCTTCATAAACCTCATTCTTCCCGCCATTCGCCACCTCCAATGTTAGATAGTATAATGTTCCAGAAACCACCTGCTGTTTCGCATTCACCACCTTCTTAAACTCCAGAAGTGTATTCTGCACACAGCATAACAAAATTAAACAAAAGACTACTAAAACAAATATAAATCCCACAACCAAAATTTTAACATGCTTCATGCTTGTATGATTTTATTACCACCAACAATATTAGCACAACCAATCATTCATATATGCAGGGTTTACATATCTATATAAACACACAAAATATGAATTGAACTTATGACATCCGTTCCATGATTATTAGATCTTTACCATTATTCGATCATAAGAGATTTTATCAATTGAGCTCAATTTTTGGAACAATTTTATTTATTTATTTTTTAAATCACCAATAAAACGACACCGGATCTAAAAAATAATAATAAGAAAGACCATAAAAAAAAATAAAAAAATTAAGAAGACCTCTTTCTTGTTGTGTTCATCGACAGCGTAACGAGCGAGGCCGTCGATCTCCAAGCTGTTCTGATTTCCCTTGATCTCGCTAACTCCTCCAACTGTTGCCATTTTCTCTTCGAGTTTTAATTACGAATAAACAACCAAAGCTAAGTCTTATCTTTTGCTTCAATTCGATGCGTCAGTGCGTGACTTTAAATAGTAAAAGAGAGCCTCTTCATTTTCTCTTTTTATACTTTATTGTTTTTTATATAGAGTGGAAAAGATTCTCGAATCAGAGGCAAGCATCAGATATTAACGGCTTGGATTGGGCTTTACTTGATCGGTTTAGGCGCCGCTTTGACCGAAATTGTGTACGAGCATTCGGTTCTTATCCTTATCAGTTGCAGCTCTTCAACCAATCAAATTGGTTCTTCTAGTTTGTAAAGACGTGGCGTGTTGTACTACGATTTGTGAGGGGATAGTCAACGTTGATATCGTAGGTAGTAAATGTACAGGATGACTCCTTTGCTTAATCCGTAAGCATTGCTAAAGGCTCGTTTGGGAGTTTAGAGGGGAATGGAATGGAATGGAATGAATAAATTATAAGGGAATGAAATAGAATGGAATGGAATGGAATGAAATGAATTTAATGAATGGAATGGAATAGAATGGAATGAAATGAAATGAAACTAAGTAATCTTGTTTGGATGTTTTAAAATAGAGGAATGGAATAGAATGTAAAGTAACTTTGTTTGGGAGTAATATTAGAAGGTGAAATGAATCATTTTATAACAACATTACTATAACACCCTTTATTTTTATAAAATGTGATTAATCTTGAATAATACTATAAAATTACCACATCATATATAACACTTTGTGGTGTCATAATAATATTATAGAAATACATGAGAGTTTATTTCTATTTTTCTAGCCCTTGCTTAGAGAAAAAAACCAGTACAAGACAACAGTGATATAAAATCTACTTAATTATAAACAAGTACAAAATCTAAATAATATAAACTAAAATATAATCCCAATAAATGAAAATTCGAAATTTATTGTCCACAAAATAAACTTTTAAAAGAAAATTGATATTGTTAAAATCCATGCATGGTCATTTTAGAAATACAATATTATAGAAATACCATGGAAACTGAGGAAAATAAAAGGTCAAACTATAAGGATTTGATTTTACAAAAATACTAAGGGCAATTTGGGACGTTTGGTGAAAAAATCATTAAACTAAATCCATTCCCTCCTATTCCTTCCAATTTTGGGGGGAATGAAAATTTGGGGTTTGGAGGGAATAGGGAGGAATGAGTGTTCCATTCCATTCCCTTCACTTAAACTCCCAAACAAGGGAATGGTCTTTCCATTCCTTTCTATTCCCTCTTACTTAAACTTCCAAACAAAAGAAAGAAGAGAATATTCTTAAAATATTCTTTTTTTTCCATTCCATTCCATTCCATTCCTTTCCCCCCTCCCAAACGGAGTGAAAGTCAAAAGAAAGGACAGAGTAGATCAACTACCCAAATATTTTGCTGAGGGTTGGGTTTAATGATCCATTACATTGAGTCCAATGGGTGATAAGAAATGGACACATATATGTATCGTATAGAGTCAGTGGCACGGTAGCACTGGACTGGGCCGTCAGTTCTTTAATTTGCTTGATATTTGGGTGTGTCATGCTGTAGTCATAATGTTTTCATAATATTTTCATAACACTGTCTATGTGTTTAGTTATTATTAATTTTCATATAGATTTACATCATTTTATTATCTACATATTTATAGTTTAACATCTCAATATTGTTGTAAAATTGTTACTAAAGTGTGTCTTTAGTTTTATTGATTTAGTAATCAAGGAGACATTTGGTTTAAGGGACCGGGGGAGAAAATCTACTTCCTTCCTCTATTTGGTTAGAAGGAAAGGGAGGGGGAGGGGAGATTTTGATAGGGTTCGAGATTTTCTATCTAAGCTTTTTTTCTTTTCTTTTTTCCTTCCCAGAATTAGGTGAAAAAGTCGAAGGAAAACGGAAGACCCAATCTCAATCAATCGAGACATGCTTCTTGTATGATCTAGCTTCATTTTTTTTTTTTTTTTTTTCCTTTGATGGATCGAGGATTATTCTTGATTGATCAATATTTAAGTTTCGATCGATTGAAATTAAAATTTTCTTTATTGACCAATCGAAATTTGAATTTTTTCGATCGATCAATACTTTTCTCAATCGATTGAAAAATCATATTCCATCCCTCCCCTTTTCTTTCCTACCCCAAACTAGACTGTCCCTGTTTTTTCTTGAACTTATTTTCTCCTTCACATTGTACATTCACATTCTGATTTATATGAAATAAATATTGCTATTACTAAATAAACATAAATCAATCTATATAATTTTAGTTTTCCACAATAAAGGGAAAACTAAATAAAGTCGGAAAAGGAAATCAAATCCTATTATAATTATTTTTTTATTTTTTTATGAACAATTCAAAACAGAGAAGGAATCCAAATTTTAAGTTTTATTCTGAGTGTCAATTTTCCTAGTCCATAGTTATGTGCACTTGAACAAAAGTAAACTTTATACAAAAATCTAATCATGTGAAATTCAAAAATCTGACTTCCTTATAATAATAATAATAATAATAAAAAAAGGGAACTCAATTAAAAAAACTCATCAAATTCTATTTGTGAAATTCAAAAGTTGTTTTTTAATCCACAATCATGTTTTGTAACTAATTTAATAAATAAATAAAAAACGCGAATTTTAAACATTTTATATATAACAACTCAAAACCTTAAGCAAAATCCAAACCAAAAACAATAAGAGAGGGGAAAACTAAATCTGGAAGGATAAATCCAAAACTAAATAGAAAAATATAGAATTAGAGACCAAAGCAAAGACTTAAAGAAAATAAATAATAGATAACAACGAGGGCGGCAAAGATTTGAGTCGTAACAGTATATTTAGGTTCGTCACATATAATACATGACACACATTCACTCTCTCGCTCGCTCTCCTTTAAAAGAAAACTCTCTCTCCCTATCTCCGTTTATAGGGGCCTGTTTTGTGATTTTCAGATCATCTCAAGTCTCAACTCAACATCGCCAGACTTGGCTACCGCTTCAGGTACTTGTTAGTTCTATGAGCATGGCAGTGATGAGTCATTGATAAAATTGTTTGGTACTTTAACCTACATAATTTTAGCAATCATTATGACATGAACTTAATTGTTTATTTGTTATATCAGAATGTTTATTGGGCAGGATCAAATCTTAATAATTTATAAAATTAGTGAGTGGAGTAATATCTGTGGATCTTCTATGTTGCATTCCAAACTTTATGGGTAAAGTATGGATTTAAGAAAGTATGATGACGTTTTATGGTATGCTCTGAAGTCTGAACCTGTCCAATAGGATTGGTTTGACATGCCGGTCATGTTTCTTTTAATATTGGGTCAGGTTTTGTTTGGTGCATGTTAATTTCGGGTTTAGGATTGGTATGAAATTTCAGCTCATGTCTGCTAATCCAGATTAGATGTATGGGTGGTGGCGCATATTTTCAAATTTTGAGCAATTACTCTAGGACTTATCCAAAAAAAAATTAAGGAGGTATAAATCATTTTTTATGCTGGGACAGAACAGAAGAAATCTTGTGAATAATTGTACCTTAATTTTATTTTATTTTATTTTTAATTGGACAAGCATTTTATGAAGATCTGTCAAAGTTCTCTTGCAAATAAGTTTTCAACTTTTTGTGGGTTTCATTCTAGTCTATTAGATGTAGATCAAGAAGCTCCTTGTTTTTGGATTGCTTTTGTGTGCTAATTAAGTCTTGTAGTATTCAAAAAGAGGTCACTGTATCTATATAAAAAAAATAATAATTATAATAATACTAAAAAAAAAAAGGTATATTTTTTGCCTTTTGGTTAAATGAACAAAATAATTTGATTTACTGCAAAATGTGTTGTTTTGGTATTTTTAAGGCATGGTTGATTGTGTCTTTACTTCTGCTTCTTGAATTCTTCTTTTGCATTAACTTATTTTCTTTTCTCTCTTCCTTTCCAATGGACTATCAAACTTCCCTTAAAACCTTAATTTTACTTTTGAATCCTTAGTCTGAAAGTCCCTAACCACCCTTACTCCAATCTAACACAAACTTATCTCTTTATCTTTGCAAGACAGCCCATAATATCATTGTTCAAAAAGTTGTTTTTTCTGTTGGTTTTTCTTCATTGGTTCCATCCAAATCACAGAGATTGCTACTCTCTGCTTTTACAAACTGTTTTAAGTGTTTCTGTTCTATTTGGTATTTGATTTCGCATTGATACACTTGGAAACAAGTGGCCTGTTGCTAATCCTCATTTCTCATCATTTCTATATCATATCTGTCCCCTTTTGGCATTGCCACATTTTTTTAACTTTGCTAAAGATTGTATTGACATATAACATATGATCTGCCTTGTGAATGTGTGAAATCCTAAAGGTGAAAATTGTTGCTTTACATGCATTCTATTGGAGCAGTATTATATTGTGTTGTGTTACTTGTGAATGTTGGTTCTTATAATCATATTGCATGTAATATGTCCATTGTTATATGCAGATTCATCATCATGAATGACAAAGAGGTTCTGGCATATAAGGATATCGTTTTGAGAGTATCAGATTTGGATGTTTTAGAAGGACCCTGTTATCTCAACGACCAAATCATTGCGTTTTATTTTGGTTATCTGTCTTCCTTGGGTAACTCCAATGATATCCTATTAATTCCACCTTCGGTATCTTTTTGGATTGCTAACTGTGGAGATGAGAATCTCAAAGATATTATAGAGCCTCTCAAATTATCAAGTAAGAATATGGTTCTCTTTACTATTAACGATAATGATGATCTTGGTGGGGGAAATTGCGGAACACATTGGAGCTTGCTTGTTTATGATAGGAGCAAGAATGCATTTTCTCATCATGATAGCATGGAGGGAGTAAATAATTTTCATGCCACGAAGCTATACGGAGCTGTAAAGGGATTTATGGGCTCAACTGCTTTACCGACCACATTGACATCACCATCTTCATCCAAAGGTAGAACTAAGAAAAGGAAAGATGTCGCCAAAGCTGTGGCAGTTGCCAAATCAACCGCAGTTGTTGATGCTACACCTTGCTTCATAGAATGCAATACGCCACAACAGACAAATGGATATGACTGTGGACTTTATGTCATGGCCATTGCAAAAGTAATCTGTCAATGGCATTCAAGTAAAAGGAAGGACAAGGAGAGCAACTGGTTTTCTGCTATAGAGAGGCATGTCGATGCATCTTTGGAGATGACAATGCGAAGTGAGGTACTGAAACTTATTGAAGACTTAAGGGAGGAGGATTGAAGCGAGCCCGTGAAAGATACTGGGTTAACTTTTAATTGTGAAAGTTAGGACTTGAATATGAATATAAAGATAGACAAATAGAAAATAGAGGAGTTTGGACTTTTTGCTTACATTGAATTGTGAAAGTTAATCCATGTCACAAAGTTCTGACTGTGACATAGTTTGAATTTCACACTTGGTGAGATCTCCTAAAACTTCTTCTTCTTCTTCTTTTTTTTTTTTTTTTTAAGTTTATCTCCTAAAACTTCTGTTGTTACTTAATGATGGCCGACCATTGGAAGATGTAAATTTTTTTTTTGGCTAAGATTGGAAGCTGCAATTTAGTCCTAGATGTTATCGTACAATAGTATAGTTTATCATTATTGCTGCCATGAGACATTCATCTTGAATCATTTTGTTGGAAAGTTGATGCAATGATAGTATCAATTACCAAAATGATTTATACAATGTGCAGTCATCAAGTAGCTTAAAGTAATTTTTGTTCTTTTATAATTACTCTCTGTTTTATTAATCAATTTTAATTACATTATTTAACTATTTTCTTCAGTTTACATATGATTCTCGATTAAGAAGTCGTGCACTGTAAACCTTGTAATAGTTGGCAATCCAAAAATCAATGTAATTAGCATTATTTACAAGGTTTACATCCCAATTATCCATGGATTGCCTTAACTATGTTACATTTACAAGTTTACATCCTAAAAATCAAAATAATTAATGACTGTCATAAATTTCATGGGTTATGATCTAGTACATCTCACTAAATTTAATTTTAATAAACACATACCACGCATGCGCGTGTGCAAGTAGTAGAGCCACATGTTAATAGATCCATTTTCTTCGTTTAGAGTGTTGGTGTTTGTGCCACCTTATAAACATCTTCAAGACTTTGTATGTTCCAATCTGAGACAAGTGCACAAACCTTCAAAGTTCAACCTCCACTTCTATATCACTATAAAATAATAAAATTTACAACATAACATAATCTCAAAACTTAGATCATTGGTTCTATACCATGTTTTATCTAATGTAATTTTATATTTGGGCAAATTACACTACATTCCTTTAAGGTTTATCAAAATAACACCCCCGAACATTTGTATAAATAATGCTCCTCTTGAGATTTGTATAAATATAACAGTTAAATCCATCATCTCTTAAACATTTATTTCACTAATAAAATATTCCACAATTTAAAAAAGATTTCATGTAGTTTTCTATAGTTTATACCAAGGAAAATGGACGATTTGTATATTTTTAATATTCAACTATGTAAAATTTAACATTTCAATGAATAAATAATGTATTTCTTTTATCATGATTCCACTTTTCTGTTTTCTTCAAACTTTTCACGTGCATCAATACTTAAAAAAAAAACTACAGGGGCCATTTTGTAATGTTCCGAAAATACAGGGACTTAAAAATCAAAGTCAAAGCATTCAAACGCCGCCAGCTTAGGCCTGAGTATATAAACGGAATCATTGATTCGGTGCGTCTCTTTCTTCCTTCCACGCACACAGTACTTGAAAAAACCAGGAAGCTACCAGAAACACTCATGGAGGTCACACTTGTGGAGAACAACGAATCCAAGGAAGACAAAACCCTAGGCTCATTCTACTCCAGCTATCTCTGGAACCGAGTGCGCAGTTTCTTTCCTTCCTCTTCGTCCTCAAATGTTCTCGGCAAAATCTCGAATCTCTATCGCCAAGCAGCTCGGGTCGGGTCCCGGAGTCACGGGGCATGTCTCCCTCTCCCATTGCCTTCCAACTCACTCGACTCTTCTTCACTGTATGCCACCTCTTCACTTATTTTTCATTTTATTTCTTGTTTGGTTGCTGAGAAAATAGAGAAGAATCTCGAGGTTTCACATATGCGCTTTTGTTTCGTTAAATTTGCGTTGTGAATTTATGTGTTGCATTTAATTACATTAAGTGTTTCATTTTCTCTCAGGTTTTAGTAATTAACTTTTGTTAAACTTTCAATGTATTTAACGATTTTATTGTATTTTACTAGATATTGATTTCGTCAAGTGCGTGACGAGGTGTTCTGTGCGCCTTTTTTGTTGTTGTTGTTGTTGAAGATTTAAAAGAATTGTAATTTTGATTGCTGTGATTGTACTGAAATGCCTTCATGTGGATGGAATTTTGATTGGGACGTAAAGTTTACGAAATTGTTTTTGTTGAAGAAACCATGCCTTTAAGATTGCTTTTGTTCTTTTCCGGAAACGTTAAACTACGTGTTAAATGCTCTACACGTCCAGGGTAATGACGGAGGTGTCTAGAGTTTATGAGGTTTTGGAGGATATTTTGGAGCACAT
The DNA here is from genome assembly GCA_907173295.1 of Fagus sylvatica. Classification (NCBI taxonomy): domain Eukaryota; kingdom Viridiplantae; phylum Streptophyta; class Magnoliopsida; order Fagales; family Fagaceae; genus Fagus; species Fagus sylvatica. Next base: position 5,062,490 of record OU015770.1, on the reverse strand, counting down.
CTTTTTGAATTTGCATAATGTACAGAAGAATTTGCAGTTTTGGCAATCTAGAGCGGAGGTTAGTAAGCCATTTGTGATGTGCTGCAGTTGATGGTTTATGTTAGTGTTACTTATCTTCTTCTTTTGTTGTTGGCTGTAACATTTAATTGATTGTCATGATTTTATGATTTTGTTTTTAGGGATCAAATGCTCGTAAAATGTACTTCATGATTTTTGAGAGAGGGCCACGTGCTTTTATTGATGGAACGGTCCAATTAGTACGTGGATGTGTTGCTGAGGGTTCTTCGATGCAGCATCTATGCCATTCTGCATCATCTCACATATCTGAGAGAATAACTGTCTTAACTTCCTTAAGATGTGCGCTTGCTACATTCTTAGCTCAGGTTTGCTCAGTCCTATACATATTGTTTTTTGGACGTGTAACCTTAAAGTCGTATGTCTTCTTCTTAAACCATCTAATGTTGTTCATATCTATCAATCCTTTTCTTTTTCCCTCTCTTATTTAGTTGTAATTATTTCAAAACAACTGGTGTGTGACATATGTTGTTGTAAGCGGAATGATCTTAAATCAAAACATGGTTAGGGAGGTCCTAGGGGTGATCATGGGTCGTTTGGGCTCAACCAGTCTGTCGACCCAACCCCTGTACGAAGAACTTATAAATCTTGAGGGAGAAAAGGACATTACATACAAGGTCAAGCTAGAGGTGGTGAAAACCCAATGAAAGTATTATTAAAAAGAAAAATCTATATATTAGGACAACCTAGCTGGTTAAGTACGTTATCTTTATTGTTCAGACTTCTTTTTTCCTTGTACTATCAACAATATTTCTGCAGAATACCCATAAATAAACTTATTAAAGAAAAACCCCGTAAATAAGATTGATTTCTTTCAAATGTTTTTTTTTTTTTTTGGCTGAATTTCTTTCAAATGTTTAAATTGTGAGCATCAATGTTTTCTAGCTTCTTAGAGTTATGTTCTTTTATATGCTTCCATTTTCTAAGGTTTTTCCCTTTTGCTTTTTAATGAATGGTAAAAAAAAAAAAAAAAAAACCCTATGAAAAATTTAAGAAACAAAAGCATCAATTGTCATAAAGGGTATCACTATTAGTGTTTTTTCCCTATCACTGTCAGTTCTCCTCCCCCCCCCCCCCCTCACAAAATGGTGTCCATCAGATACATAATAAGTAACATCAAAATTTTAAAAGGACTTTTTAAAAAAAAAAATAATTGGCCTGGTGCAACTTTAAACATCAGATCTTGCTTGGGGAATGGCATTTTTATTTTGTTTGAGCAGCATCATTGGGGAGGGTTCTTGCAGTAGATAACTTATAAAACAAAATAGTTATTGTGGATTAGTGGTGTATGTAAGGATAATGGTGAGACAGTAGATCATTTATTGCTTCATTTTTCAATTGCTATGGAGTTATGGGCTTGTCTTTGTGGTATACGTTGTGAATGGGTTATGCCTAACTCAGTGTTTGTTTTACTTCAATGTTGTCGTCTGAAATTCATATAGAAATAAAGTTCAGAATGCGGTTCCATCATATTTGATGTAGACAATATGGCAGAAAGAATTAAGTCCGGATTTCTTCGATCCTTTTTTTTGGATGTATTAAATGGCAGTAGTCCATTGAGCATTTTGAATTATTTGGGCTCATTGTATTAATGATTGCTATTTAGGTTAGGATCTTTCGTATACAGCAACTGAATTTACTCCTACTTTTGAGGAGGAGGTCAAGTCGGAGAATCAAGTGTTGGAATGCTTCGTCAATACCTTATTGAATGGTCTCAGGCTTGGGGCTCACCACTTACTGTTATGCATTTTATTTCCTCTTTATCTCTGAACCCTTTTTCTTTGAATCTTGTAACTCATTAATTATCTTGCGGTGCATGCTTTATGCACTCTAAGAGTTCTCTTAATAATATTTACTCATTACCTATCAAAAAAAAGTATACAGCAACTGAATTCACTCCCTACGTTTTTTCATTAATAGAGTTAGCTTTAACTATAAAAAGAAATGTATAGCTAAGCTTGTGGTTTCACTCTTTTTCTCACCCAATCTAGTCACTTCCCTTTCCCCTGCACACACACACACAATAAAACACGTGACCCATATTTTTTATATATATAGACACATATATACTATCTACTTAGCTACATGGCTATGTATTACTTATCTGAATGTATGTTTATTGCTTATTTTTTTAAAGGGTATGTTATAAGATTTTGATTCAATTTCATTTTATAGATTTACATGGAAGTTGACAAATTTGGGGAGGAGCTAGTGAAGGATCCTGAGAATTCATTGGCCTCATTATTGGTTACAATTAATGGTTTATTTTCAAATTTAGAGGCATCAATTGGACAACTACATGCAATGCGTCAGGTAACTATATGAACGTAAGACTTATCTTTTTCATGACTATCCTTGTGGTGATCACTGTTCTCTTTTGCATTGTTTTCATTTCCTTAATATTATTGTTCACCATGCAGTTTGCGGAACACACTTATAAAAAAAAACCATGCAGTTTGCGGAACACTCAGATTTTGCTTTTATTATTGCTATTAATCTTTATTCTGAAGCTTTATTCTTTTTTTCGTCCTCTCTTTTGCAATGACTACTTTGCAGAGTGATTCTTCTGTTGAAGGGAGCTATTCACTCCCACTACTATTTGAGAAGCTGCCAGGAGTAAATCAGGAAGGATCACAGTGGACTGACTGTGAAGTTAGAGATGCTATCAACTTGATTTATCAAAATCTACTTAAACTGGACTCGCATTTATCTGTTCTTGTAAGAGCTTCTAACATATTTTTATGCTTTGTACAGAATTGGTGCCCCTTAAGATTGTTTGAATTTTTTTAACAGAAGGTAGCTTATATGATCATCTCATAAATGTAATGTTTTTTTTTTTTGGTTGGTGATCATCTGATTAACTTGTAGTTCCTGCCCATTATGCATCCAACCTTACTAAAAATGGGCGACTTCTACGTTGAAGACATGAATAACAAGTCTTTAGGCTAGTAGGTGGGTGGGAATTATAAGCAACGGATGGAACCACAAAGGAGATTGTCTCGACTAGCTGAATAAGGTTTGCCACAAGTGGTTAATGTTTTCTGCAAAATAAAGAAAATACTCTCAAGGTAAGTTAGGTCAACCTAGGGTGGGTTGGCGGAAGATACTCCGATGGTAAAGTCAGTGATGGTGAGTTTCGCAAATGAAAATTTTCTGAGTAACATTCTGGTTTTTCTTTTTAGAGAGAGTATCGCATACCTTAATCAGCAGGACTGATAGGCTTTTATAGAGAAGAAGGGGAAGTTCTTTTTGCGTAAATCTCGCCTCAAAATCAGGCTTTCTACTATGCCTTGAGTGCTTTCTTTTGGTCAGTTGATGGGATGCTCCTTAGGTCGGTGTGCCTCTGCAAAAGCTTGTTGTGGAGAGACCCGAAGGTTGGATAGATCATTTGAAGAAGATGAATTGACTGTATTTGTGAGGAATATGAGTGCGGATAAAGCTTTAGGTCCAGATGATTTTATCATTGCATTTTTCCAATCTTGTTGGAGGTGTTATCAAGGAAGATATTTTGATGGTTTTGAACATCTTCCATGAGTAAGGTGTGTTTGAGAAAAGCATTAATGCCTCTTTTATTGCTCTCATTAAAGTAGGAGTAGTGGATGTTAAGGATGTTTGACCCATTTGTCTGGTTTTTGGGACTTATAACTACAAAGATGTTGGCTAATTGATTGAAGATGGCGTTGGGGAGTTTATTATCTAGCTTTTGGAATGCTTTTATCTAGTAGAGGCAAATTTTGGTCTTTGTTCTTATCCCAATGAATGATTGGATAGTAGACTAAAATTGGGTAGCTTGGGAGTGGAGAAGGCGTATGACCACGTAAATTGGGATTTCTTCTTGTATATGTTGAAGAGATGTGGGTTTAGGGGAAAATGGTGTTAGATCCCATTATTGCATATCCATTGTGAATTTTTCGAGAAATGGAATTCCAAATTGTTTCTTTAGGAGCTCTATAGACTCATGGTAGGGGGATTCACTTTCCCCATTGCTTTTTGTTATTGTTATTGTTCTGGAGGCATTGCGTAGATTTTAAATGAGGTTTGTTGAAGGGTTTTTTTTTTTTTTTTTTTTCTCTCTGTTGTCAAGATTTATGGTGGAAACTATTGATGATGATCCTTTTGATAATCTCTCACCTTCTTGTAGATGACACGCTAATATTTTATGATGCGAACATTGATTAGCTACGTTATTAAGGTTTGCTTTTCTTTGGGTAATGTTGTTTCGAGTTTGAGAGTTAATCTAGGCAAATCATAACTAGTGCCCTGTTAGGAGTGTGCCAGATGTAGCTGGGTTGGTGGATATTCTTGGATGTAAGTTCTCTACTCTACCTATAAAGTATTTTGGTTTGCCGTGGGGTGCCTCTTTTAAATCTAAGGAAATATGGGATAGTGTTACCTAGAAAATGGAAAGGAGGTTGGAAGAAGCTTTACCTATCCAAAGGAGGTATGTTATTTGATTAAGAGTAAATTATCGAGCTTACCAATGTAGTTTTTATGCTTTTCCCGTTACTTGTTGGTATAGCTAATAGACGTGAAAAGTTACAATGAGATTACTTGTAGGAAGGAATAGGAAATGAGTTCAAATATCACATGGTTAATTGGAACACAGTTTGTCTCCCTGTCTAAAATGGAGGACTGGACTAAAAAAACTAATGGTGTTTAACAATGCTTTCTTGGGGAAATGGCTATGGTGCTATGGGGTGGAAAGGGACCAATCTATGGAGAAAGTTGGTAAATAAAAAAATATTGGAGCTCATGGGGAAGGTGGTGCTTGGAAGTTCTTAGAGAGAGAGAGAGTGTGTGTGTGCAATGCAGCAAACTCTAAAATCATTGTTGGAAGTATGAAACCATCCTTGGTAGGTCAAAAGTTAGTCAGAAAAGATTTAATTATGTCTTAATAAATGAGTCAAAGAGTTGAGGAGTCAAAGTCCTAGGAAACCTTAGTTGTTTATCTTGTTAAAAGAGTTTATTGATCTCTGTGTACATGGAATCTGAATTCCAGAATTTCTTGTCTTTTAATCTAATGGTGTGCATTGTACCACATCAGTTTAAAATTTTAATGACATGGCACTACATACACCTTTAGATTTGTAAAATTTAATATAGACCATGAAATGGATTCTCTCTATTTCAAAGCAAATGGTGAGGATCTTGGGAGATTAAGGCTGTTTTTAGTTTTCTTATAAAAGTTTAGGGCCTTAGTCTATTCTACCAAGAGTTGGAACCCCTTCGCATTGCTCACAAATTTTCTGCTATTATTACCTTTCTTTTGTTATTGGTGTTTAGATCAGTGAGCTCCTTTGTAAGACATTATATCAGAGCCTTTGGTCTGCATCAGACAGAGAGATGGAGATTTAAAAAATTAAAGAAATTTCTGGCCACATTTTATCCAACACAAATATTGCTGTTAGTTTGAACTTTGAAGTATCCATGCTCTCAAGTTTATTTGGCACGAAAGAAATAATCAAACCTTAAATGGGAAGCAGCTCTCCTTAAACAATCTTAAACGTTTATTTTCAAGATAATTGTATAAATGGCTCACTGCTCCCATCTTCCTCTTTTCTGGGTTTTCTTGTTTTATTAAATTTTAGTGTCATATTTAATAGGAGCTCTTGTATATATCCTGTGTACTAGAAGTACTCATCCTTCATTTACTTGAAGCACTCATCCTTCATTCTAATCAAATTAATTTCTACTTATAATAAAAAGAAAAGGCTGCAATATCCAGTAAACAGTTGATGAGATATATAGTTATATTGAACCATGATGAAAGTTATTAAATTTTCATATAATCTGCATTCATTACATACATGCACATGATGTTGCTTAGATAGACTGGATAGTTTTGATATAGTTTTTTATTGGCTGAAGGACGCTTGATAGGTCTAACTGGGATACTTTTTAAATATTTTGGATGTTTGATAGCAGAGCAACTTTTCAAGTTGGTTTGGCCTGGATAATGTTGGGTGATTAACAGGCTTATGCCTCAGTTTCTTATGTAGTTTAATCAGATTTGAGACTTGTAGTGTGCTTGCATTTTTCTTTTCTTAGGTTGCCAAACATCGGAAACCTAGGAAGATAACTTTACATTGGATCCGCTATACATGTGGTGCAGTTGGCCTCTCTGTTTGTTCTATGTGGGTCCTACGGCATAGTAGTTTGATGGGAAGTTCTGACATTGACAAATGGATTGGTGATGCAAGGGACTCAACAGTTAGCTTTTTCAATGATCATGTAGAGCAACCGGTATATATTCATTCTTGCTGTACTTGCTATTAGTTGCTTCCACCTTTGAATTTTTTTCTGCTATTTTAAATTATTGGATGTTCTGGTGTCTTGTGACTTTCTTTTGTTGTGATGACTGTCTACCCTTGAAGATTAAAATTAGGATGTAGTTCTGTCACTAATTTGCAATAATAGATGCATAGGGGAAGGGGGGCAAAGGTCCAGCCCTAATAAAAATGGCCCACTAGAAAAAATTTATCCCTCTTGCAAAAAGAATTGTTCCCTATCCAATAGTGAAGAATTTTTTACACATAAACGCAATGGGCAGTTTATTGAAAAAAAATGATAAAGATGAAAAAAGTTATTTTATTTTCATAATTTTGTCTGTGTTTATAGGCACTGATCTTACTAGTCAGAACAACAACTGCTGTTGAATGGTTTCTTTGGCAATGAATATTTGTCAAATTCGATTGTCCAACCAATGGGGGATCAGTAATGAATTATTGCTTGATTATGTAAATTTGAGAAAGTTATATTCAAGACCACCAACCTTGAGCAAATGGTGCAACAATTTCTACATCTAAAAAATCATCGAGGGCTACTGAATTAGGCATGAAAAGACAATTTAAGTAACGTTTAAGTTATGTATTCTATATGGAAATTAAATATTAATTTAGTTTATTTATATTTTTAATTTAATGCTTACTTAATAAGTGGTGCTTCAATATTTTTTTCCCTCAATCTTGACCTCTTCATCCTTGCTCGACCGTTGAATAGTTGATACTCACTCAGTCTTAAATTTTTTTTTTTAATGTCTCAAAATGAGTGTCTACTTTCCAATAGTGAAAGCTTACTTTTCAACTTTCCCATCACTTGCCTTTTGAAAGAAGTGCAAAAAGTTCTGATCAAAACTCTTTGCCACCCCTAAATTGCAGTGTGAGGAAGATATGGGAAGAATATGAATTCCTTTTCATTAATAATCACGCCATTTGGAATCTAGACAGTTATTTTGGGACAAAGAGAGTATAAAATTTCTATGTCAATGCCTCACTGTTTAATGAGGTGTCTTTGGTGGGAATGGAATGCTTGAATATTTGAGGGATGTAAATGAACTATTCTAGATCTAAAACTGTTGTTTTTTAAATCTTTGTATGAGTGGATGACAGCATTAGGCTCATTTTCTTTTTCCTCCTTTTCCTCCTGTGTTCTTGGGCTATTTGTTTTTCATACTAATAAGATTTGTTATATATAAAAATAATTCTCTCTCTCTCCTCCCCTCTCTCCCAACCTCTACTTAATCTTTGCGCATTTAAGTTTTTCATATCTATAGAGTACTTAAAATTTTGAATGATTAATTCAATCTTTTAACAGATTTTGTCTATCAGAGATGAACTTTTTGAGACATTCAGGAAGAGGCACAAAGGTGTCATGGAGCCTGAAGAAGTGCAGTTAACTTCTAATTCTTTGCACAGGTCATTGTTTCTATTTTCCACATTGTTTACCTTTTTCAGTTGAATATTCTATGTAAATGCTGATCATACATATATAACGTTTACTTCGGTCATAAAAGTTCACCTCCAGATTTTATACATACTTATGTCCAGCAGCTTGACTCAGTTGGATAATGATGTTAATGCATTTTCAATGCTTATGATTGGCTAATACATTAAGTAATTGATATGATCTGGCACTCCAGATGTTATAATTGTAACATTGCTGATTGTTGAATAATTTTCATTAGCAAGGCACATATTTTGGTTTTTGTTTATTAATGTGTACATGGCTTGGTTTCTGTAATATATCTGACCATTTTGTTGAAAATAATAGAGGAAACAACAATTTGTGTATGCAACCACATGGCTTTGCCCTTATTAAGGAGATGAAAAAATGGAGAAAGATAATTTTAGCAAGTATATGTAAATTGTTAAACTTTATTGATAGGGTACAAAGACTTTTGTGGAAAGTAGAAAAACAGAGAGGAGCTATACAAGTTGGAAAATTAGATGGACTGAAAATATAGTACGAGCTAAAATTGGTTTTGGTAAAGAGTTATGTCTTAGACCATTGCTTCAAACTCAAAACTTCCATTTTTTTTCCATCAAATATTCAAATAAGAAAATTACCATTTTTTTCTGGAGACAATAATGAATGATTTTTGGTTTCTTTAAAGAAGTCAATAGACTGCATATAAGCTGTCGCACATATCCTTTTGTTCATCAAGCAAATTCTTATTTGTTAGTATCCTTCACCATAGAGCACTAGCAAGAAATTCTTATCAAAAAGACTTATCAAAAAAAAAAGAAAAGAAAAAAAAAAAAAACATAGAGCACTAGTTGAACTGCATTGGTGATTGATATCTTATGTCACAGTGAACATAATATGGCATTAATATATTTTTATTTTATAGTTTTATTTAACGTTAACATATGTATCTTGGTTTGCAGAATGTTGTTGGCGTTCAGTGAGCAGACCAAAGGTCAAAAGTTCCCAGAGAATGCTTCAGATCAGGAAATGCTTGAAATAGTTATGGCCAGGTGGGTCATTTTGTAGTGTTGTTTGTTTGGTATTAATTAGGAGAAAAGAACATGTTTGGCATAAAGTTGTATTTTGGCAAACTTACTCAGAAAATGGCTGATAATATTTTTCATCGCAAAGCATTTCATGGAAATGACTCTGACTCAATTCACTAATTATCAGTTCAACTGCATACTCACTTAAACTTGCAACTTATTATGATAATATTAATTTTAGAGAATAGTCCTATGTACAATTCATCAACCTATATTGCAAACTAAGAACTATAATATCTATCATACCTTTATCTGATAGGTATTTGCTATGGAAATGCCTGATAGTTAGCCAAAAAAAAATATATATATGGAAATGCCTGATACGTATAGGTTACATATCCGCAAGTGAGGATTAATTTTCATCATGGATACAGTAGGATATGGCTTGAATTCAGTGGGATACGATAGGGATACTGCAAGCTTCTTATTTTGAATCTGTTTCACGTTCCAGAGTTAGTTTCAGCAAGAGTGAGATGGTGCCAGTAGGTGAAGTTTGGACAATTGCTTTGCAATGCATCTGTACGGGGAAAGAGTTCCGTGAGGAGGGAGAAGTTCCTTACTAGTTAGTGCTTCTTATGTAAAATATTTGGTGAGTTTGTGGACCATTTCTCTTTCGGTTGCTAGGGAGTGTTGGCCTCTTTTTTCTTTGGCTTTATTCAGAGTGAGCTGGGAAATGCCTTTTCCATTTTGGGGTTAATGTTGTGTTCAAGTTGGTGATTTGGCTAGTCTAGTCAAGAATAATTTTAAGAGAGTTGGAAGTGGAGAAACAACTTAGAACAAGCTACTAAATCATAGAATTTGTTACTCTATGTGGAAAGTCTTTAGATTATCCAAGGATAAAGACATATTTGCATGTCAATAATGTAAAATTATCTAAACAAAAAGAAATTGATTGACCTCATTAAACTTTAAAAAAAAACTGACCTATTTATTCTTGTTAAAATTTTGAATTACCTTGTTATGGATGTATTTGTATTTGTGTAGCTTTATGGATTCCATTTTTTCGATTAGAAAGAGAAATTCATTGGTTTCTTGATGTAGGTATGAAAAGGAACTTATGCATCCCATTCAGAACCTTGTTAGTGGGGAGCTTGCTCGTGCTTTGCTCATCCAGGTAATATATGCTATCATTATTATGTGCTTGTTGTTTATGAATTCAATAATTGTACATTAATTTTTATGCCATCACAGGTTCAGAAGCTGAAATTGGATATTGAGACGTGAGTTTCTATGAATTGGTATCCTTGGGTATCTAATCCAATTTTCTTGATAAATTAGTTTGTCTTATGTTTTAGTTTGTAAAAATGATTTTTTGAACAGGGCAATGCTTGAGCTGGACCAGATTCTTAAGGCGAATGAAATCAACTTTGCTATTCTAGCTGCCTTACCAGCATTCTTTCTCTCCCTTATTTTGCTCATGTTAGTGCGTGCATGGTTCAAACAGGTAGGAAGACTCTAGAGCTCTTCTGATTTTTTTTTTTGCAACAAATCATAATTATCTTTCATTAATCATTATAAGAAATATGTCCTTTTTACTACTGATGAATTATGAATGGTCTTTGGAATTGGTGGGAGAACCTTGCGATTGTCATTTTTGCTTATTAGAAGTTATGCTTAAAGGTAATTGTGGAATAGATTCATTTTGGTTGTTGGTTCCAGATGAACAAGACAGCCTGATGCTTGAAGATCCAATCTCAACCTTGAAGTTTTTTTTTTGGGGGAGAAGGGTTGGGGATGAGTTCAACTTCCCTCTCTTCATTTCTTTCTGGTCTCAGGATTGAGGTTTCTATAACCATGAGATACTGAGCTATCCATCCATTGCATTCTGCAATTACCCGGCCCGATACCCATGTTTTTTTTTTTTTTTTTTTTTTTTTTTTGAAAATTTTGGACACCCCTGGGACATGCAGGCAGCGGTACCCCAGGGGCATCCGTACCCAGTACGTCCCCAGTACGGTGCCAAATTTGAAGTACCCATGCTTCATAGATTCTTGATCAAAGAGGCCTCTTAAAAGAGATTCTTTTTCACCCTTTTCTCTTTTTGATGGAGTAACCTTTTCAAGTTTTGTTATTGCTACAATTTTGTTTTGTTTTATTTATTATTTCTTCAAATTCTGTTTAAGGCTTAGCTTACTCTGTTTTTTTTTTTTTTTTTTTTTGGCTCTTGAAAATTAGGATACCAGAGCAGAAGGAAGGGGGAGAATGGCTCGGGTCCAACGGAGACTGCTCATTGTGGAGGTTGAGAAAAGGATTATGCAGTACCAAACTTATGTTGACCAAGGGCAGGTAGGAAGCTAAATTAATTATCAATTTATGGAAAGAATGTGTGTGTGTGTGTGTCTTGTGCATGTTTGTGTTTTCCCTTACATAGAAGTTTCCAGTGACAACTCTATTGGCAGAATGCAGTCACATCCAACTAAGATCTCCCATGTTAAAAAGATCTCCCATTTTTTTAACAAGAGAACTCTATTTTTCATAGGTAATAAATAATTCATAAAAAAAAAAAGTTAATAAATAGATTTTATAAAGATAAAAATTACAAGTACATCATTTCTTTAGATTAGTGAGTATACTGGGTGAACACACCAAAGATCCAATAAACTCTTAAAGATGTTAAGAGTCTATAGTCTACAAAATCCCAAATGAGTTTTGGTAGGGCTGAGTGGAAAACACCCCGTGACACCCATTTATCTTCCTCTTATTTTTGGCCATACCAAACGGGAGAAAAGGGTTGAGTCTTTCCTCCATTTTCTTTCCTTGTTTTTTTATCTTCCCTCTTTTCACCCAAACCAAACAGATCCCTAGTACAAAGTACATAATGAGGGGTGGGAAAACAAGTTGTAATGATAGCGAACCTTTTATAAGATGTCAAAGCTCATCAATTCCACATATAGATAACAAGCGAAGATAGATATATAAAAATGAGAAAGTCACCATTTACACTATTATTAGAAAATTGATAAACATGTCTATTTTGTTCATGAGTCTGCACATTGCACACCTATGAAGAAAGAGACAAGCAAATAGGAACATCTTACCAGACATCGAAGCTAATCAATTCCACTTATAGATGACATCACAATGCTTTTCCTTTGATATTTTCTTCAAAACAACAAAGTAATTAGACTCCAGTATTGTCCTGTACTTGTGCTCTTGGGATGCACAAATCAATGCATTCTTTAGCATTTTTATAAACTTCGACATTCACAACTTTCTTTTTTGGCGATATACATGTAGTGGAAAAATCGTTTTACAAGTACACTCCCTAAAAAGACTGCTAAAAGATCCCTGTCTCTTTTTACAAATATTGATTTCTAATTTGAGACAGTTGTGTAATGGGCATGGGACACGAGCATCGTAAAGTTGAGAGGGGTCGAGTTGAGAGGGGTGAGGAAAGCGTATGGGAGGTGAAGAGGGATGAATAGGAGAGATAAGGTCATTAGCTTGTACTTCGAATAGTACAAGGGTAATCAACTCAAGGATCATTATAAGTTTTCCCATATTTTTTCAAACTATCTGTTTTCTCGAATCTAGAAAAATTTGTAGTATAGAAGTTAAAAACAGTACAACGATTTATAATTAGAACCCCAAGTCTTCTATCACAACTGAATGACTTTCTTCCATTGATAAAGATATTCTAGTTGACTTTCTAACATTGATAAAGATATTCTAGTTTGTCTTATCAAAAAAAAAGATAAAGATATTCTAGTTTGTATAATGATTTCTCTTAAGACATAATTAATTAAAAGAAGTTTTGTTCAAGAATTATAATTTAAAAAAAATATGATAACATTTCAGGGTATTAAATTTTAGTTCAAGTAATGTCTTTTGGTTAGAGACATGGGATTTTATAAATAAAAAAACAATATGCATTTAATATGTGGTTTTTAGTAAAAGTTAAATGTACTCATAAAAGTGCAATTATTAAGTTGAAGGAATGTCTGTTGGTTAAAATTTCGAGCTTCCACAGGAGTAATTAAGTAATTAAAAAGTAATTATTTCATTTTGGTATTAAAGTGGCTATCAAGGGTCATTTTGCTTAATTAGACAAGCAACCTTCAGCCGGTTTGGGCTGGTCTTAGACCTCTTTTACTGTGTGGCCCACTTGGCTGTACTGAAAGGATCTCACTTATTGGGCTGCAAATCTCTGGGCCTTGTAGTGGCTAACTCCCAGTGCCCTTTTTTAGGTTGAGAAGACCAACTTGTAGTGGGGCCCAAAAAGTAGGCTGCTATACATTCTTGATCAGAATGAGTGGTAACTTGGTTGGCATTAGATTGGGAATAATATGAGGCCCTACCATAGGCTTCCCTCTATCACCACAAATTACCATTCCCACTGCAAGCTTCTTCACAAATTAAACCACTGCTTTGCACTTATCCTATGGTTGACAATTTCTGCTTATATTTAAATTTTGTAATGCTACATTGTCCAGTATGATTGAGTAGCATACTAGCATAGAAGCATGAATGATTTGGGTTGGGGATGAAGTGTCTAATGAAGGAATTGTCCTAATTATTGGATGGGAGAGTATTTTATAGGTCAATGAGCTCTAGCTCAAATGACACCTCCGCTTCTTGTAAGAGCAAGGTGAGGGTGAGGTTGTGGGTTCAAGACCACAACCTAGTATTTCATAAAGATTGTCCCTAGGTTCTTTAATTTACTTTATTGGATGGCAATCTATTTTTGAGTACCTTCTGTCGCTTAAATCGAGTTTAAAAAAAATGTCATAGGCTTTGATTGTGAGTCAAGAAAAAAATGTTTAACACACTCTATTTGCTTCAATAAAAACACCATCACTCCTGCCCAAAAAGAAAGAATAGTCCAGAAAATCCCTCATATTGCATATATTTTACAGGAAAAAGATGCACAATGCATGTTCGGTTTGGTGTTATATAGTTTGGATCGCCTATATCACACTGTGGAGAAGCATGCAAAAGCAACCGGGGAATGGCAGTGGTTAGTTTTACTTTTCTGTTTTACAAGCTATTTACCTGAATACTTGTTATATCCATGCATGTGTTTCGCTGGGTGTGTGTGAGAGAGAGAGAGAGGGAGTGACGAATGGTGAATTTGGACAAAGAGCTAATTGGTAATATTTTAAACAGTTTGAGACAGGATATTATTGATCTGGGAAAGCCTGGCCTTCAAACTACGTATAAGCTCACAGTGACATCACGCATGGAGCGGATATACGACTGCTTGCTTCCTTCACTGAAACGCAAGTAGCACTTCATTTTTCTTTTACTTCCCCCGCACTTGAAATAGTTGTTTCACTTTTCCCCAGTCCTCTTGGTTCATAAATTGATGTGTAATCAGAAGTTTGAGGGATAACTTAGCATTTTAAATATCGAGAGTTATTAAAATAGTAAAAGCACCTGCACAATTACATTGCCATTTTGTATTTTATATATCTTTACTTTTCTTATTGTCATTTTCCTCGTTTGAGACTTTGAGTTAACTAAACTTTATTTAAGATGCCCCCTCCCAACTGGTTTGGCTCAAAATTCTGGTTTAATGAACAATAATTAAACTTACTTTAAATGTTGTGAGAGGAATGATGTACAAACTAGCTGCATGAAATACCTGGTTAGTTTTCAAAGACTTATTCTTGAGTGACTCTTATCCTTTCAAAAACCAAGGGTGGATCCGAGGTGAGGACAGCTTCTTATTATTTTTTTTGCTGTGCCTTAGTTCTCTTTCACAAATTGCAGGAAAGGATAGCATAAGATTCTTTTTGCCTCAAGAAATTATTAAGACGCGGGTCTCAGTATCCAAATTACCAGATGATCTCCCAAATCTAAAATACGCATTACCAAATAAGATTAAAATACTCAACAATATATATCCATCTACATATTTTTATTTGTGTAAAATGTACCAAGACTTCCTAAACTTTTGTGCTAAGGTAGTAAGACCGTTTCTTTCTCTAATTAAGTACATAAACTTTTGTAATGTTGCAAATAAATTCCTTATGACCATTTGTTGTCTCTTTCCTTTTTTTTTTTTTTTTTTTTTTTTTTCTGGGCACCAAATCATTGAAAAATAAACAACTACAACGAAAAAATGAAAAAGGAAGGGATCTTATTGCAATAGGATAGATGTTTAGGGGGTCTTAGTGTATTTTCTGTAATGATTTGTTGCAAAAACAAAAATTAAACTAACCAGACAGTGGGCTGGGTCTATTGCAGCAATACAAAAAAGTTTATGTACTAATTTAGAGAGAAAAAATAATTAAGGGGGTCTTATTGCATTTTTTTTAACTCAAAATAAAAATAAATAAAATAAGCAATAGAACTAGGAGTTATCCAAATAAAGTCGAAGATCCTATTCACTAACCAACAATGTTGTCTTATGAATCACCCTGAACTACACCAATTCAAACTCTAAGTGAGTGGGTTTGTTTGGTTTAGTGGACGGAAAAGTGAGAAGATAAAATGATAGAAATTATTTAAGTTTTTCATCATATGTGTTTGGTAAAGATGATGGAAAAATGAGAGGATAGAAATTAATTATAAAGTGAGACAATTAGGGTTTGTCTTATTCCTTGTATCGCGAGAAGTCGGATCGTAGTTCACGTGTTTTCTCTTTGTTGCGGAATCAAAGTTTGAAGTATGATTGATCAAATGGAAAGATAGTGGGAGATCGAGAATTTTACAGAGAGAGAAAGAAATAAAAGAAACGTCTAAGATGTTCAAGTAAGTGGGTAAGTGACAGAAATTCATTTGATACCTCATGCTATCTTCCTCCCCATTTTTCCTCCCAAATCCCAAATGAGTTTTGGTGGGTCGGGTGGCAAACACCCGGTGATACCCTTTTATTTTCCTCTTATTTTTAGCCATACCTAAAGGGGAGAAAAGTGTTGAGTCCTTTCTCCATTTTCTTTCCTTGTTTTTTTCATCTTCCCTCTTATCACCCAAACCAAACAGATCCCTAGGAGAAAGTACATAATGAGAGGTGCAAAAACAATTTGTAATGATAGCGAACCTTTTATTAGATGTCAAAACTCATTGATTTCACATCTAGAGATAGATATATAAAAACGAGAAAGTAACCATTTATACTATTATTAGAAAGAGAAAAGCAAATAGGAACATTTTAACAGACGTGGAAGCTCATCAATTCCACTTATAGATGACATCTCAATGCTTTCCTTTGATATTTTCTTCAAAACAATGAACTAAGCATACTGCAGTATTGTCCTCTACTTCTGCTTTTGGGAAGCACAATTCAATGCATTTTTTTAGCATTTTCATAAACTTTGACATCACAACTTTCTATTTTGGTGGTATACATACGTTGGAAATATTGCTTAACAATACACGTCGTAAAAATACGGCTAGAATGCTCCTCTCTCTTTTTACAAAATTCAATTTCTCTTTTGAGACAATTGTATAATGGGCATGGGCCATGAACGTAGTCCAAGGGTATGGGAAGTTGAGACTTGAGAGGGGCGAGGAAAGCCTATGGGAAGTTAAGAGGGATGCATAGAGGGAGAGATAAGGTCATTAGCTTGTACTTCAAATAGTACAAGGGCAATCAACTCAATGATCGTTATAAATTTTTCCATATATTTTTAAATTATCTATTTTCTTTGAATGTAGAAAAATTTGTTATTTAGAAGTTAAAACAGTACAATGATTTATAACGATTAGAACTCTAAGTCTTTTATCACAACTGAATAACTTTCTTCCATTAAAATAAAGATATTCTAGTTTGTATATTGATTTCTCTTGAGGGTAACTATTATTTATTTTGAGTGCTATTATTTCTTGTGCTAATTGTTCTTCTGTAATTTGAAAATTGGATGTTTTGATCTTTTTTATTTCTTGTTTTAATGAATTTATTTCTGAATGAATATCTGGAGTTTTTAATTTAGAATTGCTTTTAGAAGGCTAATTTTTACAATTTCTACAGTTTTTATTAGATACACAATTGTTTTGATAGTGACCAATCTTTTTACATTTGTGACAAATAGGTTTTTTGTTTTTTTGCTTGGTTACTTTTTTCTTAGAATCTTTTGTCGGTGAATCTATTGTTGGTGTCTTATCTAGCTTGTGTTTTTTCTTATCTTTGTAGGTATTGTTTTTATTTATAGTATTAATTTGGCCATGTCGATTTGCTAGGGGAGTTTGTTTTGTAGCTAAATATATGTTGTCAGTAACTATTTCAGAGGTTTCACAAGAGTAATTAAGTAATCAAAAAATAATTCTGTTGGAATAAAAGTGGCTATCAAAGGTCATTTTGCTTAATTGGACAAGCAACCTTCAGCCGGTTTGGGCTGGTCTTAGACCTCGTTTACTGTGTGGCCCACTTGGCTGTATTGATAGGATTGCAGACTTATTGGGCTGCAAACCTCTATGCGTTGCAGTGGCTAACTCCCTGGGCCGGTTTTTAGGCTGAGAAGCCCAACTTGTAGTGGGGCCCAAAAAATAGGCGGCTATACATTCTTGATCAGAATGAGTGCTAACTTGGTAGGCATTGGATTGGGAATAATGTCTCTATTAAAAAAAATAACTTTGTGTTGGACTATCCTTTCAACCAAGACCTCGAATCATTTTCTTTGGTGCCAATTGGTGTCTAATGCTAAACCTTTTTCATT